>SNQJ01S0024818.1:117735-139700 GCA_010110895.2 Picea sitchensis | reverse complement strand
AACTTATCCCATAGTTCCTTGGCTGTAGATTCTCTTGAGACATTCAACAACACTGAATCTGCCAGGCAGAGTCAAATATTACTCCTTGCTCTTTTGTCCAACTTCTCCCAATCTTCCTTCGACATATCAATAGGTGGTGTACTGGTAGTTTGTGTACTAGTAGGTTGTGTACCCGTAGCCTGTGTGCTAGTAGACGATGTACCAGTAGGCTGTGTACCAAGATCCACAATGATCCATTGTTCTTTGTCCACAAGAAGGTCCTCCATCTTCAACTTCCATAGCTCAAAGTTTTTACCGTTGAACTTATCTATCTTGATTCTAGAAGAGCTAGCGATTCCTATTTTTGCACTCAAATCACCACTGCAAAAGCTCCCACTAAACCCAGGTTTATCACAGACCCAAGATAAACTTGATCTATCAAGACCAATCTAAACCCTCAACAACAAAGGTGTCCCTCTGAAGCCAAAAACGAGCTCTGATACCACATGTAAGTTTTAAACCTGTGAAGTACAACAATGCATATAGATTCTTAAGCAAAAAATAAATTAATCAATGGCTCATTCACATAGTACACAAATATTTATACTGAAAACCCTCAACCAGGAAAACCTTTCTTATTTCATTATCAAGAATTTCACCATACAATATATACAATGTTTTTAGGTATTCTATAGATACCAAAACCTTAATCCCTTAATCCAGTATTAATTTAGAAAAACGCAATTGTCGAATCTGACGCACCCACACACGCATGCAAAGAATATAACACATACCCAACATTAACCCCCTCTTGTGGATCCTAAATCCGACGATTGTGGAGGAGACTAACTCCTGCAGGTTTTGGTCTGACGAAAATCGTAGTCCAAAAAATGGTATCAGAGCGACATGTCTCGATTTCGAAACTCACCTGGAACGCGTTAGGGGGGAGATTGTTGGACATTGGGTTCAGAGATTCCCGTGAGTTTTGCGACATGGGTTAACCCCCTCTTGTGAATCATAATTCCAATGATTGTGGTAGAGACTAATTCCTACAGGTTTTGGTCTAACAACAATCGTATGTAAATTTTAAACCTGTGAAGTAAAGAAATGCATATAGATTCTTAAGCAAAACAAAAATTAGTCAATGGCTCATACACATAGTACACATAGATTTACACCGGAAACCCTTAACCGAGAGAAAACCAGTCTTTCTTGGTTCTGCACCTTGAAACTCTTTATTGTATTAATTTCACCATTAAACATACAATATATACATTTTTTTAGGTATTCTGTATCTACCAAAACCCTAATCCCTTAGTCTGGGATTAATTTACAAAACCGCTAAAAATAGAAAAAAATGCCCAAAAACAAATTTCGAGGCGTTGCCTTGAACACCGCGTGTAACCAGGGGGGCATACATGCCCCCCCCCCCCTAGGAAGCGCCCGACGCACACGACACAAAGAGAAAAGGAAGTTGGGATTGTCAAATGCAGTTTTCGAATCTGACGCACCCACACACACACATGCAAAGAATATAACATATACCCAACATTCTCCCACTTGTTGTTTTCTTTGCATACGGGGGTTCACAAACTTACATAGTCAACAATCCAAGTCATCAATTCCCATTGTTACTCTACACAAGGAGAACTTCTCTTTGCTCACAGAATTTTTCAATGAATCTGCAAAATTCTTCAAAGTGTCAACCTTTTCTAGCAACACCTTCTTTTCTTCAACCATGTCTCTCACAAAGTGATATTGAAAATCAATATGCTTTGTCTTTGAATGATAGGATGGGTTCTTTGCCAGGAAAATTTCACTCTAACTATCACTGCTTGTTGTACCAACCCAATACCTGAACAAAATCATTGTAACCATACTTCTTCCTTGCTTGCATGAGTGGTTTCCATGTATTCAACTTCTGTAGTTGAGAGTGCCACTACAACCTGTCTTTTGATCATCCAATTGATTTCTCCTCCAAATAGGTTAAACACATACCCACTTGTAGATCTTATGTGATCCATATCTCCAACCTAGTCTGCATCAAAAAATCCATGTATGTCCACCACTCTGTCCAATCCTAGTCTTCCTTGGTAGCACAATCCATAACTGGTAGTGCCACAAAGATACCTGAAGACCCTCTTTACTATTGTTCAATGCTCCTTCTCTGGTTTTGACATATACTTGCTCAAAACTCCCACTGCATGTGCAATGTACGGTCTATTATAGACCATTTCATAAATCAAACTACCAAGTGCACTGGCATATGGAACATGGGACATGTCCTCTTCTTCTTCCTGTGTCTTGGGACACTGATCTATAGATAAATTTACACCTATATGAATAGGAACCTTGATCGGTTTACTTCCATGCATATTAAACCTCTGCAATATCGTCTCAACATATTTTCTTTGGTTCAACCAGAGTTTCATGTTTGCACGATCTCTTTTAATCTCTATTCCCAGAATGAAGTTAGCAGCACCGAGATCCTTCATGTCAAATTTGGAGGATAGCTGTGAATTCACCTCCTTGATAAAATTCATATTATTTCCTACCAACGGCGTGTCATCAACATACAACACTACATAAATGAAGTGATTACCGACTTGATTGGAATATACATAGTGATCAACCCTTCTTGTCAAAAATCCCAATCCAAGGATGTATGTGTCAAACTTTTGGTACCACATCCTAGGTGATTGCTTCATACCATATAGTGACTTATTTAGCTTACAAACTAGCTCTTTTTTCCCTTCACTACAAATCCTTCAGGCTGCTTCATGTAGATTTCTTCTTCCATATCCCCATGTAGGAATGTTGTCTTCACATTCATCTATTCCACTTCAAGATCAAAAGCAACAACAATAGATAAAAGGAATCGAATAGACGTTAACTTGGAAACAAGAGAAAAAATATCACCAAATTCAATTCCCTCTACATGGGAATAACCTTTTTCTACTAACCGAGCTTTGTATTTCTCCACTTTTCCTTCTGCCTTAAACTTCTTCTTAAACAACCATTTTCTACTAACATATTTTCTTCCAGCTGGCAACTCAACTATATCCCATGCCTCATTCTTATCCAAGGCATCCATTTCTTCAACCATGGCCTTCTTCCATAGTTTACTATCCTCTGAATTCACTGCTTCCCTGACAGTTCTGGGATCATCACCAGTAATAAATAAAGAAAAATTGGAATGGAAATCAGGTGGACTATACCTTTCTGGTTTCCTTCTTTCTCTCACTAATCTCCTCAATATTGGGGTATGAGGTTCTTCTTCTTCTTCTTCATATTCTTCAGATTATTCAGATTTTGCATCATCCAAATCAAGCTCTATTTTCTCAGGTTCTTCTTTCCTTGGTAGGAATTCCTATTTGAAAACATTTTTTACCTCTCTAAAAACAACATCCCGACTGTAAACAATATTCTTAGTTTCTGGGTTCCAAAGATTATAGCCTTTCAAACCATCTTTATAACCAATAAAGATACACTTTTCAACTTTATTATCCAGCTTACTCCTATTTTCCTTTGGAACATGTACATAATCATCACAACCAAACACTCTAATATGTTCAAGAGAGGGTTTCTTTCTAGTCCATACCTCGTGTGGAGTTTTATCATCCAACGCCGATGAGGGTGATCGATTGACCAGGTAACATGTTGTACCCACTGCCTCTGCCCAGAATTCCTATCCTAACTCGATGCCACTAAGCATGCTCCTTTCTTTTTCCATCAGTGTCTTGTTCATCCTTTCTGCAACTCCATTATGTTGAGGTGTGTATGGAGTATTTTTCTTCCTTGCTATACCACACTTCTTACAGAATTCTTCGAATTCATTTCTACAAAATTCTCCACCATTATTTGTCCTCAATACCTTTATTTTCTTTTCTATTTGATTTTCTACCAGAGCCTTAAACTCTTTAAATTTATCAAATACCTCAGATTTATTTCTAAGAAAATAAATCCATGTGTTCCTTAAGAAATCATCTATGAATGAAACATAATACACAAATTTACCTAGGGATGGAACATGAACATGTCCAAACACATCACTGTGTATCAACTCTAATATCCCCTTTTCTCTTGTAGCACCAGATGGGAATCTTACTCGATTATGTTTACCATATATGCAATGTTCACAGAAATCAAAATCCAAAGTGCAATTAGACATACCTTCAATCATACCTTTACCGTGTAGTGTTCGAAGGCCCTTTTCTCCAATATGCCCCAGTCTTTGATGCCACAGAATGGTCTTATTTTCAGGGACAATATTGGTCTTTTACTCAACTTGTATAGAGTTCCACACTCAACTCCCCTCATCAACACCATTTCCCCTCATACCATATTGCAAGTGCCCTTTCCCAATACAGTATCCACTCCTGCATCATCCAACTTGCTTACATATATTAGGCTCCTGGCTAGTTTTGGAATGTGCAGAACCCAAGGGAGAGTTCTAATCCATCCATATTTTAGAAAAAACTTAACCCTTCCACGCCCCATGATTTTGGTTGTCAATTAATCTCCTAGGAATACATCACCACCATCGTATTTTTCATATTCATAAAACCACTCTCTGTGAGGAGTCATATGGTATGAAACATCTGAGTTGATCAACCATACATCATGGTTTGCATGTGTACCTGTAGATTCTAGGTAAACATCACCTCCTTCTTCAATGGATGTTTTTGCCTCTATGGAAGAGGTATTATCGGATCCCTTTGGTTTATCAACCTTCTTAGACTTGCAATCTTTCTCATAATTCCCTGTTTTACCACACTTCCAACATTTCCTCAAATATTTTCCTCGAGACTTAGATATACCTGTAGATTTAGATTTCCCCCCCGAAGACTTACCATGATTCCTATCTTGGGTACGACCTCTTACAAATAAAGAATCCGTGCTATGACCATCCATGCTTTTCCGCCTCATCTCTTCAGATGACAAGGATGAAACTACATCCTCATACTTCAATGTATATTGAGTGGTACTACCAATTTCTACAACCAGATTATCCCAAGATTATGGCAAAGAACATAACAAAGTAATACACCTTCTTCCACAATTGTAATATTAACAAAGACAAGTTGACTTACCATAGTATTAAAGGAATTTAGATGTTCTGTCACAAAATCTCCATATTCCATTCTAATATGATACAACTTCTTTCGAAGAAACAACTTGTTTACCAATGACTTTGATTGATACAAATTCCCTAACTTATCCCATAGTTCCTTGGCTGTAGATTCTCCCGAGACATTCAATAACACTAAATATTCCAGGCAGAGTCGAATAGTACTCCTTGCTCTTCTATCCAACTTCTCCCAATATTCCTTCGACATACCAGTAGGTGGTGTACTAGTAGTTTGTGTACTATTAGGTTGTGTACCAGTCGATTGTGTGCCAGTAGGCTGCGTACCAATAGGATATGTACTAGGATCCACAACAATCCATTATTCTTTGTCTACAAGAAGGTCCTCTATCTTGAGCTTCCATAGATCAAAGTTTTTATCGTTGAACTTCTCTATCTCAATTCTAGAAGAGCTCGCCATTCCTCTTTCTACACTTGAATCACCACTACAAAATCTCCCACTAAAACAAGGTTTATCACAGACCCAAGATAAACTTGATCTATCAAGACCGAGCCAAACCCTCAACAACAAAGGCGTCCCTCTCAATCCAAAAATGAGCTATGATACCACATCTAAATTTTAAACCTGTGAAGTAAAGCAATGCATATAGATTCTTAAGAAAAACAAAAATTAATCAATGGCTCATACACATAGTACACAAATATTTACACCGGAAACCCTTAACCGGGAGAAAACCAACCTTGCTTGGTGTCGCACCTTGCAACTCTTTATTGTATATATTTCACCATTCAACATACAATATATACAATGTTTTACGTATTCCATAGCTACCAAAACCCTAATCCCTTAATCTAGGATTAATTTACAAAACTTCTAAAAATAGCAAAAACCACCCAAAAATAAATTTGGGGGAACTGCCCAGAACGCTGCACGTAACCAGGGGGGCCATACCTAGGACCCTCCTAGGAAGCACCCAATGCACACGACACAAAGAACAAAGGAAGTTGGGATCGTCAGACACAATTGTTGAATCTGACGTGCCCACACACACACATGCAAAGAATATAAGATATACCCAACATCGTAGTCCAACACCATCTAGCTTCTAGAGTCTCATGAAAAAATGTTTTTTTGACCCTTCCTCCACATTTTTGTGCTAGAATTGTTTCATGATATATTGATATA
This sequence comes from Picea sitchensis, assembly GCA_010110895.2. Lineage (NCBI taxonomy): Eukaryota > Viridiplantae > Streptophyta > Pinopsida > Pinales > Pinaceae > Picea > Picea sitchensis. The sequence continues at coordinate 133,446 of SNQJ01S0024818.1, read as the reverse complement.
CAACAAAACCTGGGATTCCCAGATAGAGCATGTGATATATCCTTTCAACTCTTGTGGGACCACCAACTATTCTTAAAACTTTCCAATTGTTCTTTTTGGGCTCCAGAGATTCAATACTTGGGTGACATTGTCAGTCAAGATGGATTGAGACTACATACCAAGAAATTTGTGGCTATGAAATATTGGCCCCACCCCAAGACATTCAATATCATGGATGGGTTCTATTAGCACTACATAAATCCGTTCGGCTGATAAACAGATGACGAAGGTAACTTTTTCAACCAAATTTGAGACCCGAAACTAGCCTTTCGTATCTGGAGAGGGATATCTTGGAAAAGGCATGGTCTTCACACAAGATATGACTTTGAAAATCAATGGCTATATTTAACGCCTATCATAAAATGGGTTTTGGTTATATTGGTGCAGAAAAGTAAGACTTGGGCTATGGGGTCGATCTGAGGAAGAGACGAGACAAATGACTCAGTGATTGGATTCGAGAGGATAAGGATAGGCGAGCAACAACCTTCAGTGTAAACCGTAATGTGTGGCAGGATAAATCACAAGTAACTCAGGAGTGCCGCTATGGATGAATTTGGAGTTAGCTTGAGAGGAAAACATTTTGCCTAAGTGGCGTGAACAAGGGGCGTTGTACAACGAATCCGCAAGTTCGATAATTCGTTCTGAAATAGACAGAAAGAGATATGAAATAAAGATAACAGGAAAGAACATAAGCAAAGAAAGAAGCACAATACATCCAACTATTACAACTAGAATCTTTTCATCAAATCACAGGACCTTTGCATTAAATTCCGATCAAAACTCAGATTGCATACAATAGCTACCGTCTACCAAATTTTCCAATCAACTTGGCTTACATCGAAAAGAAGAAATATATAAATGAGGGTGTTGCTTGGGCTACACTGCTTCCTAACTACTAACCCTTAGGACTAGGAAAACTGAACAACATGCATTGGAGACTCTTCACATAGTGTTTCCAAAAATAGACAATAATCATGCTTTTTTTTTTTTACTTATGACTGTCCGCAATTTTTCCACGGAATCTGATCATCTATCAGGCTCTGAGATGGAGAAAAGATGTGTCATTGTGTTCCTTTGAGAAGGTGTCCCGGTGAACATGCGTCTTTCAGGAGCTTGTTGTTTGTAAATAATGGCTTCGATTTCAGTGATGTGATCATTTGTCGAGAGCTATGCGTCGTAAACAACTGTTAGATCGTCGTGGCCATTATCAAAATGGTAGCATTCTTCAGAGAAAATGTATCCTTCAAAATTGCCAAGATTTGTCTCATCTTTAGTGGGTGCAGAGATGGGCGCCAACTAAACGTGTTTTTCCTGTGCGCTGGCGAGAGCCACCTGGGCTTGTTTCTCAGTCGCTTCGCATTCTTTGGAATGTTTCATGTGCCTTTCTTTCGTCAGTCTCTTTGCTTCTCGCAGCTGTAAAATGGTGTATTACGCCTCTTTGAGCTGCCTTTTCAACCACTCCATGTTCCCTTCGTGACCCTGCGTTGCGGACGCTTCCATGTCCTTTGTCGCTAGTTGTCGCTGTAATTCCATGTTTTCCTGATATAGCTTGGCGATGGCCAGTTTCACTTGTTGCAATTGCTGAAATGGAACTTTCTCATTCTCTTCTACGATATTCGCTTTCCTTGTTATGCTCATGTCTTTACAGCTCGATCCCCCAGCAGGTTCTAGCCACATGGAATGCCTGAGTCGCTCTTCAGCTACCAATCTAACGCAAGGTTATTTTGAAATTTGAGCTTCCATGATCTCCTGTTTTTTCTTCAACCCGCCCCTCCTCTGAGGAATTTGTTGCTGGGGAGAGAGGGCTCTTGATGTCTTCCCTTTCTGTGCAAATCCCTCTGTTTTATATTTTCCATGAATTGATTTTGTCTTCTCTGTAGGTAAAGGAATAGTTCCTTTTATGTTTTTGGGAATGCCTACTACAGGTGAGAATGCATCCCAGACCCTTTGAGGCTCGGACCTTACAATTATGCTGCTCGGTGCATCTTTCCTTGCACTCTGAGAGGTCACCATCGTGCGAACAAGGTGAATTATGTGCACAGTGTATCCAACAAATGCATAGGATGGGGAATTTTTTATCACGCTAGACTAGCAGGGGAAAATGGAAATAGAGTTTCAAGCCTGGTTCTATGATTGGAGAGAATGTCGAGCATCCAGGATTTATAACAAATCAGACAGGAAAGGAAATCATGCTGGAGGATAGTGAATTCATGGTGACGAGATGTTCCAAATCAAGTTTCAAGTTTTATATGGAAAATCCCTGCATGTAGGGTATAGATGACAAGGCTGGCTCATCATGCATGATACGAATGCCATGATTTTTCATTCCCTCGGCCTCCATGATGAACTGATAATAATTGTTGTACTTGATGATGTGACCTCTGTTAATGACTTGACTCGACCTAGGGCACGTAGAGACTGGTTTCTCTATAGGACTCAACTTTCTTGGAAAATACATACCCATACCTCTTATACAAGTTTTGAATCTGACATCCCTTCCCGTTTCCAAGGGCCAACTAGAAACTTGATGAAATCAAACTTACAGTGTTACGTACCTGACTTCACATGTTCAGGCACATGGGTCACAATGTGACTTTAAAACTGACTCTAATTTGGAAATAAAAATGGCAACGCTAACAGTTGACGCCAATGGGGATGCTATCCTCCCTGTGAGGTAGCAAAGAATAGTAGACTAGGTGCCTGACCATTGGGCTTTATTTGACCTCTAGGCATTGGGAAAACAAACTAAATCTATTGATGCAACTTCTAAGACTTCAGCATAAACTTAGGGCCTTCGCTTCGGGCTTCAATTTTTTGTTGACCTATAGACTCAACGCAAAATAAAACAACTATTTACAATGATAAATGACTTAAACAGATTTTATTCCATCAGGTAATGTTTTAGGAACCTGTCGTTTACAAGGCCCCAATCAAAACTTTCTTCATCTAATCCTTCTAGGAAATAATCATTTTTCCCGCTGTGATCGTAGATCCTGAACGGACCCGTCCAAAGGCGGTCGAACTTTGCATTCTTCCCTTTACCTTCATTTCTTCCGTCCCATCTCAAAACTATGTCACCCAACCGGAAATATTCTGGCTTAGAACGCTTATCGAAGGCTTTCTTTATCTTTTCATGATGGAGTTGTGACCGATTATACACCTGCTCTCTTTCCTTCTACGTATGAATTAGCTGATTAATCCTCTTCTGCGCAGCATTTGGCTCGACCTCCTATTCTTACAATATATTCCTGACCGGGGGTCCCAGTGAAGTAGGGAAAATCACATCTGCACCGTAAATGATATGGAAAGGCGACGTTGATATAGATTTCTTGGTGGTGTCACGGTCTACCCACAATGCGTAGATAAGATTTTTATGCCAAGCTCTCTTATTTTCTTGCAGGAGTTTTTTAATAATCCTGGTCAGGCTCTTATTTGAGGATTCTTCTAACCCATTTCTTTGCAGATAGTACGTCGTGGAATTCCCCAGGGTTATGTTATAATCCTAGAAAAATTTCTCCATCCTCTTAGAATTGAATGTGGATGCATTGTCTGTAACGATCTTAACGGGACACCCAAACCTTGACAAGATGTTCGTCTCCAGGAATTGGATAATGACTGCTTCGGTAGCTTGTTTTGTGGGGATCACCTCTATCCATTTCATGAAATAGTTAGTGTTTGTGAGTATCCACTTGTGTTTCACAGAGGATGGCGGGTTTATCTCTCCTATGAAATCTAGACCCCACTGCATAAAAGGTGCTTCAACTGAGATCGACTTCAGTAGAAAAGGCTGTAGTTTTCTTCTTCCGTCAAAAATTTGACATTCATGGCAGCTAAATACCTCCTTATATATGTCAATGAAAATCGTAGGCCAGTAATAGCCCACCCTTAGGATTTTGTGTGTGGTGGTCTTCCAATAATGGTGTCCCCCACAGTCTCCCTTTTGAAATTATTGTATGTCCCGCTTTACGTCATCTTCTAATAAACATCTCAACAATATTCCCCTAGGATATTTCTAGTAGAGTGAGTTGTTCAGGATGCAGAACTTAACCGCTTTGAGCTTGATAAATTTGGCCTTAGTCTTACTCATGCCCGAAGGGGCCTGTAGATTCTCTAGCACGTAGATGATGTCCGTGTACCATGGTGAGTCGATGAAATGTTGAGGCACCTGCGCAGTTTTTTCTTCTTGGGGACATTTCGACATATCAGAGATGAAATTCATTCCTACAACATCGCAGTCCGACTGCGCCATAAACTTTGCGAGACCCTAACCTTTGATCATCTTTGTAGGTCCTTTACTGATGAACTGGGTACACAAGTGATAACATGGGAGTGTAGTATGTATGTCCTGAATTCTTTCAAAGCTTTTACTAAGGCATACGCCTGCTTTTCCATGATGTCATACCTTAGTGGAGTGTCGTGTAGTGTTCGACTGAAATAGGCTATGGGCTTTTCAAAATCCTGTTCGTCTTTCTGTAGCATCATGCCGACAATAGTGTGTTCTGAGGCGAATGAAAATAGGAGGAAATCTTTCATAAAATCCGGGCTAGCTAGTACAGGAGCCTTTTTCAGCACCACTTTTATATTCTCAAAAGACTTCTTTGCCTCTAGGTTCCACTTGATCTTGTTTCCCTTCTTGAGCATGCAAGTTATGTGTTTTATGATTTCTGCCAAGTTTGGGATGAATCTCCTCAAAACATTTACCTTTCCCAAGAAAGATTGTACGTCCTTTTTACTGCACGGGGTGTCGATCTTCAGGATCCCTTCAACCCTGCTAGGGTATATCTTAATGCCCTCTTTGGAAATGATGTTCCCTAACAACTTTCCTTCTTCTACTGCGAAATGGGACTTCTTTGGATTCAGTGATATGCCAAATTTCTGGCACTTATGGAAAACTCTCTTCAGGTACTCGATATGATGCTTGTCGAAGGTAGGGTACATAGTGATGTCATATAGATAAATCACGATGAATTTTTCCCTTTCATCGAAAAATATGATGTCCGTGTCCCTCTAGAAAGTGGCTCTAGCTTTCATAAGGTTGAATGACATCTTGGCATACATGAACATTCCCCATGGGGTTTTGAAATCCGTCTTCTCTTTGTCATCTAGGTGGACCATGATTTAATTATACCTTGAGAATCCATCTAACATAGACATCTTTTGGGACCCCATCACCTTTTGCAGGTTGTAGTCCATTTTAGGAAGGGGATAGTGGTCCTTGAGAGACACTTTATTTAAATTTCATAAGTCCACACACAACCTTATCTTGCCACTTTTCTTCCTTACAGGTACCAGATTAGCTACCCATTTCGAGAATCTCAAAGAAACAATGATTTTAGCGTCGAAAATCTTTTTTACCTCTTTCTCGACTAGCGATAGTAACAGGGGATTTATCCGTCTCAGCTTATGTTTAAAAGTTTTCTGATCTTCCTTGAGAGGGATAATATGTTGTATTACTTTCATGTCATACACTTTTAGGTCATCGTAGCTCCATGTGAAGATGTCCGAGAAATATTTCATGAGCTTTATATAGTCTTGCTTGACCTTTGGACTGAGTGTCTTGGATAATTTTACCATCTTCGGATTCTCCTCGGTCCCAATGTTGCAATCTTCCACGTCTTCTTCGCTTCCAATGATCTTGGGGTTCTTAGCCACATCGTTCTCGTCAAACAGGTTTTCCAGCGGCACCAACCCCTTTGGAATAATATTATTTTTCAATTGTATTATGTCCCTTCCCACGATATGGTTTTGGAAAGGGTCATTGTCACTGCGTGCATCCGTGCTCTCATCTTCATCGCTGCAACATTTCTCATTAATGTTTGTGTTAGCGAATTTGTCGCTCATAAGGATGAATCTTTCCACCTGTTTGTCATCATCGAACACCTTCCAGTGTTTGATATTATCAAGCACTATTGGCCTATGCCTGACCTCGATTTCAAACTTTTTGTTTGGGAAGATGGGGATCTTAAAAACCAAGGCCGAGGTGGCCAGCGCATCGTCGATATGATTTTTCTCTCTGGGGATAGAAGATAGGTCTTATTCTAAGAATCCTTTGAGGAGGTCCAAAGCCAAATTTTTGTATGCCCTCAGCCTGGGGTGTTTGGTATGATATACACCCTTCACCTGATTTATGATCAGCTTGGAATCCCTATGCACTACTATCTTTTGCGCGCCCAATTCTTTCAGAACTTGTAAGCCCAAGATCATTGCTTCATATTCAGCCATGTTGTTAGTGCACTCAAATGCGATCTTGTATGAGCACAACTTTGTGCTTTATTTAGGGGGGATCACCTAGACACCAACCCCAACTCCTTATCTACTGACTCTGCCATCAAAACTCATGTTCCACACTATGTTTTCCATGCGGCCCTTTGGGTTGACACATTATGTTGTTTCCCACGCAGTCTTCTCGTCAGCTGTTACAATGGTCGTCGACTCTTCTTCTTCAAAATTCAGGTCATTGAAGAACATAAAAGATCCCACCTCGGTGTCGATGACATATATGGGATGATTGTGTGGCTACGTATTGCTTCTTACCATGTACTTCAAAATAACTTCTCTGTACAACCTTCTATCGTGGCCAAAAATAGGGATAGTGGATATGACATATCCATATGCAATGTGCCTTTCAACTTCACAGCCCATGACCTCGAGAGCGGTGTGCCAAATTTTGGGGGTATTTCCGCAATGACCACATCCATGGCCATGTTCTTAGAGGGGATTTGAGCCAACAATACAACTAGGTCTTTGATAAGGCCCAAACACTTGACTTTCCTCGAATCAAAAGAGAACAGGTATTTGTATGGCCTGGTGACATCCAAACCTAGTTCATCCATGATCACCTTTGGCATGAGGTTTTGCGACGTGCCAGAATCTAGCATGGCATTATGTAGGTTCATGTCGTGGATCTTCAGCCTAACGTATAAAGGAGGGACGTCTTCGGTATCGCTTGTTTCTTCAACGCGTGGACCAAAAAGGATGGCAGGGTAATCATCTTGAAGATTCAGAGTATTGGGGGTCCCCCCGCATCCAACATTTTAATGATTTGTTCCCGATACTCTCCCTTTCTAATAAGTTCATTGAACAGGACAAAGATTTTTATTTTGGCCATCTCGTGTTCAAAATTGAAAGGGGGACAAGTTTTCTCTACCTCTTTTCTGCTAGCATCTCGACCTATCTCCGGGGATTTCTTAGGGACCTCCTCCTTCGAATTAGCTTTCTCTTTCACATCTTTGGTCGTACCGTTTAACCTTGTTCGGATTGTGGAAGGAGTGTTTGTCATAGGCTTCCTTATGGGGTTTGTCTATTGTGACTCGGTAGATACGTCCTTGCTCCGGAGGTTATACTTTTTCTGGAACTGCATGATGGCATTTTGATAGCCTTTCCTAAACTCCTATGTCTCCCAGGACAACACATCATCTGTTTCGAGTATCATATCATCGTCGGCCTCTGGCATGAAGTATTCATTCCTACTCATATATTGATCATTCTCACTCTTCATCAGAAACATGCGCGAGTTTTGGTCATCGCAACAATGTATCTGGTCGTCGAACGTCTGGTCGAAATCTTCATCTGCGTAGTTGTTTTGGAAAGGAGGTATCGTTTGCTGGTCACCTTGATCCCTTTGCTCTCTTTTTTCCCTCTGTTTGATCTGAGGAATTTGACCTCTCCAAGGTTCGTATTTTTGGGAGGTGGGTCGTTATGTTCTCGGGCAATAGGTATGTTCCCAATGGACATTCTCTCCATCAGATTCTCCATGGTATTCATAATCATGTCAAATTTATCCTCTGAGGACCGCGATGTTGACGACTGCGCATCTCCCTGGGGTCTCTTGTCACCTCAGTTGAACCTTGGTTTTATTTTTCCTAACGCCATCATGTTTACTTCAAATTCGACAACATTGCTCATTATAGCATCTAGATTTGATGACCTTCTTTCCCTTAACAACAAGGTGAAATCATTTTTGAAAGAGTCTGTGTACCGCAACTGCGCAGCACCGGGGGCAAGCTTGAATTCTGCAGGAATTGAGTTGTACACTTTCAAAAAATCGGCCGAGAATTCTTGCATCGTCTCTTCTGGTTCTTTCTTCATGTTATTGTATTGTGTCAGCAGCTGCAAAGGGTTTTTCTTATCTCCCCATTTGTCTAGGAATGACATCTCGAATGTGGCGAAGTCCCAAATGCTCATGGGCGGGAGGGATTTGAACCACTTTCTTACATCTCCCAAGAGGCTTTGCATGAACAACCAAATTTTTGCATCTTCTTAGTCCACCTCCTCCAGGTCGACAAAATCATTAAACCAATCCAAGTGCTTTTGAGCAGAAACATTTCCCTCAGTGTCGTAGAGCCTGATCCTCTAGCTATAATTCTAAGGCAAGTCATGCAATTGGGCTAGAAGGATGAGGGGAGCGAAACAGGCGGCCATAGCTTGAGGAGGATTCAGATTTTGGGGGATATTATTCGATACTAGGGCTCAAAATTTCTTTGGGTCGAAAACAATCTCGTTCAAGTCGGTCTCTGACTTGGACCGGAACAGAGTTTGCTCAAAGAATGTGTCGAACTCAAGGCCACCAATGCTCTGTGCACAGTCTTTGGGAAAGGACAGGCTTCTGTCCAGGTAGTAGAATGGGTCTAATGCTTTCCCTCTAGCCTTGCGCAAAATATTCTCGTGGTCGTATACTAGTTCCGAGGGGTTTGGGTCAGGATTCTCTCTAGTTGAAACCGTCTTGGGAGCCAGGTTTCCTGAACTGTGCTACTTGAGGCTACTGGTTTGTTTGGACTGGAGTCGCTAGGGTAAGGTTTTCAACCGGTATGGATGTTTTTCCCTCTGTTACCCTCAGGGGTCAAACTACAACATTGTGGTTCTCCCAGGGAAAATCTATTCAATTTCATCCCCAGCAACGATGCCTGAATGTTAGCACTCTATAAATCTGTTCGGCTGATAAACAGATGACGAAGGTAACTTTTTCAACCAACTTTGAGACCCGAAACTATCCTTTTGGATCTGGAGAGGGCTCGCTCAAAAAAGGCACGGTCTTCGTGCAAGATATGACTTTGAAAAGAAATGGCTAGATTTAACACCTATAATAAAATGGGTTCTGGTTATATTGGCGCAAAAAAGTAAGACTTGGGCTATGGGGTCGATCTGAGGAAGAGACGGAACAAATGACTCAGTGACTTGATTCGAGAGGATAAGGCTAGGCGAGCAACAACATTTAGTGTAAACCGTAATGTGTGGTGGGAGAAAACACAGGAAGTAACTTAGGAGCACCGTTGTGGATGAATTCAGAGTTAGCTTGAGAGGAAAACGTTTTGTCTAAGTGGCGCGAACAAGGGGTGTTGTACACTGAATCTGTAGGTTCGATAATTCGTTCCGAAATAGACAAAAATAGATATGAAATAAAGATAATAGGAAAGCACATACGCAAAGAAAAAATAACAATACATCCAACTATTACAACTAGAATATTTTCATCAAATCACAGGACCTTTGCATTAAATTCCTATCAAAACTCAGATTACATACAATAGCTATCGTCTACCAAATTTTCCAACCAACCTAGCTTACATAGAAAAGATGAAATATATAAATGAGGGTGCCGCTTGGGATACCCTGCTTCCTAACCGCTAACCCTTAGGACTGGGAAAACTGAACAACATGCACTGGAGACTCTTCGCATAGTGTTTCCAAAAATAGACAATAATCACTTTTTTTTTTTTTTTTACTTATGACTGTCTGCAATTTTTCCACGGGATATGATCGTCGGTCAGGCTCTAACATGGAGAAAATATGTGTCACTGTGCTCCTTTGAGCATGTGTCTCGGTGAATAGGCGTATGTCAGGAGCTTGCTGTCTGTAAATAACAACTTCAATTTCAGTGCTATGATCATTTATCGAGAACTGCACGTAGTAAACAATTGTTAGATCACCATGGTCATTATCAAAATTGTAGCGTGCTTCAGAGAAAATGTATCCTTCAAAATGACCAATATTTGTCTCATCTTTAGCGGGTGCAGAGACGGGTGCCAACTAAACTTGTTTTTCCTACGTGCCGGTGAGAGCTACGCGAGCTTCTTTCTCGGTCGCTTCGCATTCTCTAGAATCTTTCACATGCCTTTCTTCCGTCAGTCTATGTTCTTATCACAGTTTTACAATGGTGTCTTGCACCTCTCTAAGCTTCCTTTTCAACCACGCCACGTTCCCTTCACGACCCTGCATTGCAGACGCTTCTGTGGCCTTTGTCGCCAGTTGTTGCCGTAATTCCATGTTTTCCTGATAGAGCTCGGCAATGGCTAGTTTCGCTTGCTACAGTTTCTGAAATGACACTTGCTCATTCTATTCTGTGATATTTTCTTTCCTTGTTCTGCTCCTGTCTTCATGGCTTGATCCCCCAACAAATTCTAGTCGAATGGCGCGCCTGAGTCTCTCTTCAGATACCAATCTGACACAAGGTTCTTCTGAAATTTTATCTTCCACGATCTCCTATTTTTTCTTCAGCCTACCCCTCCTCCGAGGCATTTGTTGTTGGGGAGAGAGGGATATTGTTGTCTTCCCTTATTATGTGAATCCCTCTATTTCATATTTTCCACAAATTGATTTGGTCTTCTCTGCAAGTAAAGGAATAGTTCCTTTTATGTTTTTGGGAATGCCTACTGCAGGTGAGAATGCATCCCAGTCCCTTTGAGGCTTGGACCTTACAGTTATGCTGCTCCACACGCCTTTCCTTGCGCTCTGAGAGGTCACCATGGCACGACCAAGGTGAATTATATGCGCAGTGTATCCAACAAACTCACAATATGGGAAAGTTTTGATCACGCTGGACTGCCAAGGGAAAATGAAAAGAAAGTTTCAGGCCTGGTTCTACGACTAGAGAGAATGTCGAGAATCTGGGATTTATAACAAATTAGACAAGAAAGGAAATCATGTTGGAGGATAGTGAATTCATGGTGACAAGATGTTCCACATCAAGTTGCAGGTTTTCCATGGAAAATCCCCGCGTGTAGGGTACAGGTGACAAGGCTAGCTGGTCATGCATGATATGAAAGCCATGATTTTTCATTCCCTCGGCCTCCATGATGAATTGATAATAATTGTTGTACCTTCTGACGCGACCTCTATTAACCACTTGACTCGACTTGGGGCACGTAGAGACTCGTTTCTCAACAGGACTCAAATTTCTTGGAAAAGACATACATGTACGTCTTATACAAGTTTTGAATCTAACATCCCTTCCCATTTCCAAGGGCCAACCAAACACTTGCTGACCTCAAACTTATGGTGTTACGTACCTGGCTTCACATGTTCGGGCGCATGGATCACAACGTGAATTTAAAACCGACTCTGATTTGGAAATAAAAATGGCGGCGCTAACAGGTTCTTAGGACTTATAGGCTACTACAAGAAGTTTGTGAAAAATTATGGAAAAATTGTTTCTCCCTTAACTTCACTGCTAAAATAGAATGCCTTTGTATGGAGAGAGGAAGTCAAGTAAGCCTTGTTATAGCAATATTTGCCTCACCCTATGAAATATTTCACAGAGGGCCTTATTCCATTTCCCTATGTAGACTTATCTTCCCTGTTGATAAAATACAGAGACAAAAATTAATATTTTTCCACATATACGCATCTTTCACACTATACAACATGAGTATATGTAGGTTGCTCCACTACAACCCGCGTACATCAGGATTTGTGCCAGAAAATGAAAATTAAATGTTGGGTTTCCATGTCACAACAAGAGATCTTTGATCCTTGTCCTTCCATATATTGGAAACGTTCCGACTTGACCCTTCAGTTCCATTTTGAAGGCTATAAATGGGCCAATTCCGAGCTATGGAAAAGGAGAAGAATTCAACTTTGAGAGCAAAGTTACTCTGGAGAAATTATTACTTCATATTGAGTCTGCATCCCTTTGTCCTTTAAGTCTGAACACAGTGTTCATCCCCCAAGCTCTTCCCTTATTGATGGAGAACTCCATTTTATCCATTCTATGAGCTTGCCTTTGATGGAGGATTGAAGTGATGGAGGCCCAGCTGGAAGGAAATTAGTTTCTCGGTTCTGAACGATGCCAACACAGAAGTCTGTAATATTTTTTCTTCTGATGATCATTTATTAATATAAATACTCCTTTCACATCCAATTGATATCTTGCAAATATATGAGTTATTATCCATGGGTGTATTTGTTATGTTTATTAATGGATTGTGTTATCTAATGTGCTAACATTACCACCATATGATTTCTTTGCTTGTTTGTTGAGAACTTGTTGCAGGTATATAGATTTGGGTTCAAGTGCTCAATGGTGGACTTCATCAAACATCTGGATGAGGTAGGCCTCTTTCTTATCTTGCTTGCATATTTGTTTATATAACATATGTTTGGGATAGAGTTGATTTCTGTAGTCATTTCCATCTGTTGTGGTTTACCCTATCCAAAGAGAGATTTTCCTCGTAACAAGTCTTTTCTCGGGTTATTTATATGTATCAATCCTTGAAATTAAATCTATAAATCTAGGAGCGTAAACTTTGAGATGCAAGCATAGGAAATGTGTCAATGTTTCATTGAAACCTACACAGGAGATCTAGCTAAATCAAGTACAAACAAAGCTTATCAAGAAAGGAAGAGATATTCCATATGGAAGAATGAGAAAATATATTCACACTACTCCAATGAGATGATGATTGATACATAGATGATGATCAATATGATACAATGAATGAGTGGAATACACTCATATATAGGAAAGAACATGCATAATATCATAATTCATGCATGCATAATAGCATAATAGTGATGATCAAAATAGAGAATATTCATAGAAAGATTCATAGAAAGATTTGGAACATGTAAAACATTCTCAAAACTGCCATTATGGAGTTCCACTCTTCCCTCTCCTGTTACTGCTACTGGAGTATCTGTTATGATCCAAAATGCTCAAAATATCATAAAATTACAGAAGTACACACCATGTACAAAATTTCAACGTGGAGCACAAATCCAATATAGATAAGTTACACAATAACTCCTTAAATAATAGGGGAACCCCCCCAAATAACCAAATACCTTTCATACTTCACAATTTTCCAGTCAATAATGAATACATGATCTCTTATATATAGCTATTCACACTTGCACATGAGGTCCCTTTTTCACTAGGTCGACCCTATTACATATTTATTTACACATTACATGTACATTTATTCCTATACATGCCTCCCTTTGGGGTCATATCATATACATTTAGCCATATATATGCCCCCCTTTGGGGTCATATCATATACATTTAGCCATATATATGCCCCCCTTAGGTCATAACATAGTACCCTCCTTCAAAAATCTTTGTCCTAAAAGCTTTGCAATTAAAGGATTCACATGTGTTGAAACCAAGTAATATGATTTTTTTATGTTCCTTCTTTTTTCATTCCATTGTTGATGATCTATCCATCCAAAACCAATTCTTTTCGGTCTTAATCCTTGGTGTCTAGTTGCTGAATAATTTTATTTCCTTTGATTCCATGTATTTTTGTTGAAGCTTCTCCAATTTGTAGTCGTTGTTGGTCTCTGATAATAGCTTGTTGAAGAGTAGTTTGGTGATAACTTGTTCAATGAATATTGACAAGTATTCCATGTTCTTCCTTCATAATGTTGATATCATCCTTCTTGTCTTCCTTGAAATGTTTCTTGGTAACGAGGGTGTCTATACGGTTTCACATTTGATGGTCTTCCTTCACTCTGCACATGCATTTCATCTATCTTCTTTTTAACAAAAATGGAATCCTCGATCATCTTTGCTTGGTCTTTGATTACTCTAGCCTTCAAGATAATACCATCATATTTGGCATGTAAATACTCTAGATGGAGTTCAACTTCTTCAAGTATCTTCTGTTGACCTTCTTGAATCTTGTCTTCTTTCTTCTTTTGAAGTTGCAATGTGATCCCATCTAACAAATTTTTATGTCCTTCAATTATGGATTGTATTTTTTATTTTACCTCATAAGTATTTAAGGATTCCTCAACCTTCATGCAAATTTCATCTTCTAGTCTTTTGGTAGATTCTTCATCCAAGATCCTTCTTTCTTCTTGATTTTGTAAATTCTTTTTTTCTTCTTTCAATCTCTTGACCTCATCCAATATTTTTTTATTATGGTTTCGTAATCTACATATCTCTTCATCTTTCTTTTTCAAATCTTCCCTTGACTCATCATTTTCCCACTTTGATTTACTATTATTTTCTCGATTTAAGTTCTTAACCTCCTTAACGAGTGATTCATTAAGGGATAGTATCTTAGATATCTCCTCACCCTTCTTCTTAATCTCTTCCTTTTCTTCTTTTAATTCATATTTAATTCTATACAATTCCTCCATTTTTGTGTCCCTAATCCATTTATTTGAGAAGAGTTTTTCAAATTCTTGCCATGTGCAGTGCCATCTAGTATTTTGATCAACACTCATCCACCACTTCCAAGCTTCATTAAAAAAAAAATTCTTGCCTTTGTAGGATTCATATTATATTATTTTACCAACCTCAACCACTCCATAGGATTGATTTCATATTTGTCTTCATCTCCTGTAAATTTAGGTATTTCCATTGATTCTTAATTGAGGTCTAACCAAAATCCTTGAATTCCAACCTCCATTTATTAAGGATAAATGTCTGAAATAGTTATAATCCTTATTCCAATATGCTCTTATATGTGTTATATTTCCAATGGATTTTTAATCATCTCAATCGGACATTCCAATCAAAATTTATGATAGTTGTAAGTGAACATACATTTGAAACCCTGATTTGGAGTATGTCCTCCTAGCCGACCTTACTTATGATGTATTTCTTAAATTTAGGCCCTTCTCAGTATGAAATTGTGACTTGTAGTACTCTGGAATTTATTCTCTACAACGCCACAGGTCTGACCAAAATTGGATGTGACAAGTGGAAGTTATGATAGCTTCCCCGCACCTTGCTGATTTTTTGGCCTTTTCGATAGAAAGCACTTGTACAGAGTGCCCTGTCCACAATAATTGATATCAATTTTTGAAAATTGTACCAGAAATACTATGGTCTGTAAAATATTCAATGCAGCTTGTCTCACTCAATTTCAATCCTCTATAAATAAGTTATGTCTATTGTACCCAGAACACATGTTTGATACTAGTCAATAGGACTAGTCAGATACCCTATCTTCCATAGGGTGTATCTACAAAATTAAGATTACCCAGAAGCTGAAATTTTTATCACATATACCTTGATAATTTATATGAATATCCTCCATATTTTAGTGTCTGAAACTTTACAGAAAAAATTTATAGCAAAAATTATGCGATGACTAAATTTAGGATGATTCCAGAACTCTATCTTACACAAGCTATATCATTGAAAGTGTAAGGCCTCAGGAGCTGAAATTTGAACCCCACATACCTTGATATGTCTAATAAATATCCTCCAAGGGGTTGCTTATAAAATGATGTAGAAAATAATTTATAGGGAAAATTCCAAGGTGTCTCAGATGCAGCAGTGAAACCCCAAGACCTTGAGTTATGATACCAAATGTTATGATCCAAAATGCTCAAAATATCATAAAATTATAGAAGTACACACCATGTACAAAATTTCAACATGGAGCACAACTCCAATATAGATAAGTTACGCAATAACTCCTTAAATAATAGGGGAACTCC
>SNQJ01S0024818.1:88676-104439 GCA_010110895.2 Picea sitchensis | reverse complement strand
ATCATGATAAGACAATAATGAGTCATATATACATTTTTCCAACAATGCATCATATACCAATGAAACCACAATGATCCATCTTCATCATGTATCAATGACAACTCATTGATCCATCTTCATCATATCAATGACAACTCATTGATTCATCTTCATCTATGCATTCTCATCAAGGAAAATGCATATTATATTACATCAATAATCAATCAATCAATCCTTTGACATCAATCAATCAAACCATTGTCATCAATGACAACATGATCCAACAAGAAGATATGGGAAGAATATATGCAACCTTAGAAGATCGACAAGTAGAGTACTAATCCAATATGATCAAGGTGTAAGGTAAGATCATTAATAATAATGTTACTATTTTAATTGATTCAAGAGAAATACATTGTTACATTGATCCTAAAATAGTGGATAGATTACATTTGGAGAAAATTAATCTTGAGAAATCAAGTTTGGTTCAGCTATCCACTGGAACCAAAATAAGGATCAATGAGGTTGTTAGAAGTTATCCAATAAATCTTAGTGGAGTGAGTACTAATGTTCATATGAATATTATACCATTGGGATCTTATGATATTCTAATTGGAATGGATTGGTTGGACAAGCATCATGTTGTCCTATATTGTCATAACAAGACATTTAGATGTCTTTGTGTAGAAGGAAAAAAAAACATTGTGAAAGGAATTCCAAGACCCATTTCTATAAGGGATATTTCAGCCTTATAGCTTAAGAGATGTTTCAGGAAAGGATGCCAATTGTATGCAACCCATGTGGAGGATCCAGAAAAGACAAAAGAGCCAATCCTTGAAGATTTTTCAATACTGCAAGAGTTTGAAGATGTATTCCAAGAAATACCCGGATTTCCACCAAAGAGAGAGATAGATTTCTCTATTAATTTAGTACCAGGAGCTGCCCCAGTATCAAAAACACCTTATAGAATGAGTACACCATAATTAAAACAATTACAAATGCAGCTGGAGTAATTGTTGAAGAAAGGGTACATACATCCAAGTGTTTCACCTTAGGGAGCACCAGTACTCTTTGTCAAAAAGAAGGATGGGACATTGAGGCTATGTGTTGAATTTAGATAGTTGAATAAATACACAGTGAAGAACAAATACCCTCTACCAAGAATCGATGACCTCTTTGATCAACTAATAGGGGAAAAGATATTTTCAAAGATAGACTTAAGATTATGATACCACTAGGTAAGAATCGGGGAAGAATACATCAATAAGACAACCTTTAGAACCATGTATGGGAATTATGAATTTGTAGTGGCTCCATTTGGGCTGACCAGTGCACCAACTATCTTTATTGTGATTAATGAATGGCATATTCATAAATTATTTGGATAAGTTTATCACGGTATTCTTGGATGACATACTTATCTATTCTAAGTCAAAGGAAGAGAATGAACATCCCTTGAGATTGGTATTGTAAGTGTTGAGGGAACGTCAGTTGCATGCCAATCTTAGTAAGTGTTCTTTTTACCAAGAACAAATCCATTAATTAGGACATATTATTTTAGAACAAGGTATAATAATGGATCCAAAGAAAATTGAATCCATTAGAGGATGGCCAACACCCAAGAATGTTTTAAAAGTCAGATCTTTTATGGGATTAGTTGGTTACTACATAATATTTATAGTAGGGTTCTCTAAGATTGATCATCCCATCAATTCTTTGCAAAACAAGGGAACTAAATTTGAATGGACAGTTGAGTGTGAAGAGAATTTTAATTTGTTAAAAGAATTACTTACTAGTGCACCTATTTTAAAGATTGCTAATCCAAATGAAAGTTTTGTTGTATGTACAGATGCATGCAAGGCACGACTTGGTGGACTTCTCACTCGAGATGGACATGTCATTGGTTATGAGTCCAAAAAGCTTAAAGAACGTGAGAGGAACTATGCCACACATGACTTGGAACTTGTTGACATTGTTCATGCATTGAATATGTGGATGCATTATCTCATGGGAAATATATTTTAATTAATAACAGACCATAGTGGTCTAACATGTCTTTTTGAACAACCAAATTTGAATGTCAGGCAAATGAGATGGCTGGAATTTTTAAGTGAATACGATTTCAAAATAAACCATATCAAAGGAAAAGAAAATAAGGTTGTTAATGCATTCAGTAGAAGAGTACATCTCATGCATTCTACAACCATTAGTATGCATCAGTCAGATTTGAAGAGCAGAATTTTAGATGTTGTTGTTATAGATCAGCATTACTTGCAGGTAAAAGAAAGCTTACAATAGGAAAATGTACAACAAAAAATCAAAAAATATGAGATGAAGGAAGATGGATTACTTATGCATAAAAATAGAATTTATGTTCCTAGTTCCGGAGAACTTAGGAATTTGGTATTAAAAGAAATGAATAATGTTATGTACGTTGGACATCTCGGTTACCAAAAAAAAATTGCAGCAGTACAAAGCCAGTTATTTTGTCCTGGATGGAAAAAATATGTTGTTGATTACACTACTACGTATGTATGGAAAAACTGACGTCATACTCCAACAGTACAGATAAAATCGGTCTACTATCATATTTTATTTGAAATTTTTTGTATTTTTTTTTAAATTCCCCGATGTTCATTAGATAGCCAACGAATGTGTCTTAATCTTCATATATCTGACTCATAATTACATTTCGTTAGGTATCTTATGCCCTGATACACCATCGAATATATGATGGTTGATCAGGTCAAATGTCCCCATTATTGACTTTGATGAAGTCACTATTTTGTGACCATTAAGCAACGTCTCTCTGGTCATCATTCATCGAAATTTCGACAAAAAAGGGATATATAATTTAAAAATTTTGAAATATTAGAGACGTTCGACGTTGTTTCTATACTAGCGACGGTTTGCAAATTAGGTTATATATAGGGGATATTTTTTTGGTCATAATTGTTCGAGTTACTTCAAACACACCTAGGATTTCTTTTTCATAAGGTTTTTCCTTGTTTATTAGTCATAATTAGTCATTATCCAGTCTCCTATATTTTAGGCGAGAATATTCCACCTGGAGAATATTGTCTTTCAGTTGACACTTCAGTTTGACTAGTTGAATTGAGTTTAGATGTTGCATTGGTTTTGTCACCATGCAACATTAGGATCATCACCATGCTAATTCAACCTTGCCTTGGTATCATCACTAGACTGGTGCATTACCCTTGATTCCATGAGTTAACTCCTCACTACTCTATGTTCAGTCAGTTAACTGAAGACTAGTTGACTAGTTATCTCAAATACGTGGCAGTTCACTCCCGTAACTCCCTTAGAGACTAGACTAGGTGGAAATTCACTCCCATAACTATTGGTGTGTGTCTAGATCACTCTATACCACCACTATGGCACATTGGTTCTCCTCCAATGCACACTCATTGAGTTATACAAAGTATATCATGTGTAAAATATTCATTATTCATAACGGTTAATGAGAATTCTTTCATTCTTCTCTTCTTCTTCTTCTTCTTTCTCAAATTATCTATGAAAATGTGTGTATTATTGTTTAGAAATATCTATTCTTTGCAGTTTCAACACATTTACATGGTATCAGAGCCAACGGACTGCTAAGAAAAATCTACACCAACAATTTTTGCAGGTACAAGAGATTGAAGATAGCGGAAAGATGGATTTCCAAAAAGAATTCATTCTTACACCTTACAACTATTTTGCATGGAAGGAGAAAATGGCCATACATCTCTGAACCAGAGGGTTGTATAGGTTAACCTTAAATACATATACAAAACCGACATCATCCATAGAAAAGTCCAAGTATTTAAATCACATGGATGGGGCACTCGGAACAATTTGCAGTCTTATTTCTCCCTATCTCCTTTTTTACATATCTTCCTGTAAAACTCCCAATGAAGCCTGGACCACCTTGGAAGGGATCTTTGGAATATAGGATGAGATGAGGGGACATATGTTGGAGGTGGATCTTCTCACATTGGATCCAAAAATCTTTGAAAATATCCAAGATTTCTTTACAAAATTCAAGGATTTACTGTCACAACTCAAAGCTTGCGGGGTTGATAAATTGAAGGAGGAGAAACAAATGGTTCTCACCATTCTCTCCAAGATTGGTCCTGAATTATTTTTATTTGTATCCACATTCCATTCTGTTAGATTCACCTCTGGAGCCACCTGGAATATGCCTTCTCTTGAGGACTTTATCGAATCCCTGACACAAGAGAAAACCAAGCTCATCAACATGGGAACAATAAAATGCCCAAGGCCGCATGCACTCACTGTGCATTATGGAAGCCACAAATATAAAAAATATAAATATAAATATAAATGGAAATATCATGCACATCTGAAGAAGGAAGGGTACAGAAAACCCTTCACCAATGCCTCAGGATCCAAAGGGGAAAAGGGGAGAAATGCGCATACCGTCACAAAGGATTCCATTCAGAATCCACATGCATGAAAAAAAAATAGATATGATGTCTTAAATACTTTAGAAAAACAACCTTGGAGATTGCATCCCCGAGGGTGCCAAGAAGAAGAAGCCAGAAGATCTGAATTCCAGGAAAGGCAATTCTAGCCATACCTTGATTGCCATCAACTCCTCTCTCGATGCTTGGATCGTAGATTCAGGAGCATTACATCATATGGATTCCTCAAAAGAATTATATTATTCTTTGGATGCATGCAAAGGTCCTCCTATTCTGATGGGGGACAACTCTTCTGTCGAAGTCACCGGCAAAGGAAGGATTGAACTCACCAATGGAAGCTTTGAGAATGTGTTACACGTTCCCAAACTTTCTGTCAACCTTATCTCCATGTATCAAATGATGAATTTCGGCACTGGAAATAAATTCATATTCACACCACATTTTTTGGACATCTACGACATGAAAACCAACTCCAGGGTTGCTACCGGTGAGGTAAATCACCAATATAGATTGTATACATTTTCTGAATTCATTGAACCTGATTCTGCTTTACTACTTACTCATGCTGATGAAAGTAGTAGGATATGGCATGAAAGGTTTGGACATTTGAATTTCAGATACATGCAACATCTTAGCAAGAAAAGGTTGGTTAATGGTCTACCAGACATCCATTTCTCCAAGGGAGTATGTGAGGGATGTGTTCTCAAAAAACACCCTAGAGAGAAATTCGACAAAGGAAAGTCTCAGGGAGCTTCCGCACCTTTAGATCTAATCCACAGTGACCTTATGGGTCCTTTTCCACATCCATCCATAAACAAAGTCACAAAACTTTGTACGTTGTAAATCAGACCCAAATGACTACATGCTCAGGATGGTTGTTTCACTTCTATTTTTAGTTCTGTATGTTGATGATTTGTTGATCACTGGTTGCTCAACTTCAACGATTGTTGCAGTCAAGAGGATTCTACATGACAGGTTTTTGATGACGGACATGGGTCCACTACACTTTTTCCTTGGAATCGAGATCAATTAGGATGTATCGGGAATCAAATTGTCTCAGGCCAAGTATGCACGAGATTTCCTTTAGATATTTCACATGACATACTACAAGTCTGCTCCTACTCCTTTCCTATCAGGAGTCAAACTTGAGGATGGCGGGGAGACTCCACTGGTTGATAGCACACTATACAGATAGCTAGTGGGGAGCTTGTTGTATCTCACACACTCCAAACCATACCTCTCCTATGCATTTGGCGTAGTTTCCAGGTTCATGCAGGAGTCACATGAGCTACATTAGAAAGCTCCAAAGTGTATCCTTCGATACATTCAAGGCACCATCACCTTTGGGATTCATTATGCAGCAGACTCTACATTATATCTCATCAGGTTTACTGATTCTGACTGGGTTGGTGATAACACTGATCGCAAGTTCACATCTAGTTACTCACTCAGTCTTGGTTCTGGTCCTATATGTTGGTCGAGCAAGAAGCAAGTTGCCATTGCTCTATCTTCATCCGAGGCAGAGTACAGAAGGGTAGTTAACATAACCATTCAGGCTATGTGGCTACAACATTTTCTCACAGAATTGGGAATTCAGTTTCATCGGTCGATTGTCATCTGGTGTGACAACCAGAGCACTCTAAAGTTCTGCAGAGATCCAATTCAGAGGTAGCAGACAAATCACATCGAGATCCACATGCACTACATTTGGTACTTAGTACATGAGGGGATCATTGACTTACAATTATGTCCTTCAATAGAATAGACGACAGACATATTCACCAAGACCTTCACTGAGAAGAACTTCCATTCTCTGCGAGGTCATCTTGGAGTGAATGACACAATTGCCTAGAAACTATAGTTCTTCTTTTTACATACATTGTACTTTAAGAGTGGGGTTTTCCCATGAGGTTTTCCCTCTTTCCTCACTTTATTTTCAGTGTATCTTTTGTATTTGGGTACCTAACATGGCCTCATTTCCGGAACCCATTATTTATTTTCACCATAGTGATGTTCAGCGGGGGTGTTGGAGTTACTTCACACACACCTAGTATTTCTTTTTCCTAAGGTTTTTCCTTGTTTATTAGTCATAATTAGTAATTATCTAGTCTCCAATATTTTAGGGGAGAATATTCTCTTTCAGTTGACACTTCAGTTTGACTAGTTGAGTTGAGTTTAGATGTTGCATTGGTTTTGTCACCATACAACACTGGGATCATCACCATGCTAATTCGACCTTGCCTTGGTATCATCACCATACTGGCACATTACCCTTGATTCCCTGAGTTAACTCCTCACTACTCTATGTTCAATTAGTTAACTGAAGACTAGTTGACTAGTTAACTCAACTAGGTGGCAGTTCAATCCTGTAACTCCCTAAGAGACTAGAATAGGTGGTAGTTCACTCCCGTAACTGTTGGTGTGTGTCTACATCACTCTAGAATACCACTATGGCACATTGGTTCTCCTCCAGTGCGCACTAATTGATTTATACAGAGTATATCATGTGTAAATTATTCATTATTCATAACAGTTAATGAGAATTCTTTCATTCTTTCTCTCCTTCTTCTTCTTTCTCAAATTCTCTCTACAAATGTGTGTATTATTGTTTATCTAGATCTATTATGTGCAAGTTCAACACATTTACAATAAAAAAAAAAAAAAAAAAAATGTTAATTGTATTACAAATAATTAAACTACTAAGGTTGATTTTTGAACATAATCATCACTAAACGATTGGTAAGAAAAATTGTCACATAACTTTCCTCTAGGAGGACAAGGAGACGTGAGATCTACATTGGAGGCTTTGGGTGATCGAAAATGTTATTGCCCTTGTAAAACGTGCAGGAGCTATAATAGAAGGAGAATTTTAATAAAAATAGCTAAAAAACATTGTACATCGTATGGACACCTTGAAGGCGGGCATAAATATCGTCCTTTGGTAAGTTATTCATTATATGTATTTATATTGCAGATTGTTTTTGTAAACATTTATATGTTAAATGTAGAAAAAAAATAATGATTTTTTTTTCTTTATGAATATATTCTATGTACACAACAAATTGAGAGTAAGTTAAGAATAGAAGAAGTAGACATAAGATGTATATTTTAATTAGGTTTTAGGGTAGGGTTTAGTGGTTAAGAGTTTTATGGTTTAACGGTACAGAGTGTAAGGGGTTAGGGGTTAATATTTTAGTGGTTTACAGGTTAATAAGGCAATTAAGGCTAAGTGGTTAAGGGTTTAGGTTTTAAGGTGGGTTTAGGGTGCTTAGGTCCTATGGGAATTAGAGGTTAATGGTGTTTTAGGGAGTAAGAGTTAGGGATTAAGGGATTAGGTCAGGTTAGTGGTTAATATTTTAGGGGATTAGGGGGCTAGGGGTTATTTTTTAAGGGTTTAGGGGTTAGGGGTTAAGGGCTTATGGGTTAGGGGGAATGGGGTTAAGGTGTTAAGGATTAGGGGGATATAGTCTGATGGGTTAGGTGATAGGGATTAAAGGGTTAGGGGTTAATGGTTTAGAGTTTAGGGTTGGGTTAAGGGTTAGGGATCAGAGGGTTATATAAGTTGATCTCAACCCCTTATAAATTGTGGTCTCCAAGTTGTGGGAAAGTTGTCATCAAATTAAAATCTGTGGTCACCAAGTGAAATCAAGGAAGAATATGGCATAATGATGAAGGTGAAATAAGAATAGGTTGTTTTTGTTGGTTGTGACTATATATCTCACAAAATGTCTCTCTTTATACATGTCAAAATAAATGCCAGGAACATGGAGCGAATATTGAAGATCAAGTTAATGATCCTATGGAAGAAGATGATGATGCTAATAACACAGTTGAAGAAGATGGGACAAACATATTGATCCAGAAGAAATTTAATAATGTTGGAATGGATTATGATGATGATCAGCTTGATGGTGTTTTTTATATACCTATACTTGAGAAGGAAACACAACCTCTTTATGAAGGCTCCAAAACAGGTCTTCTTTCTATTATATTGTTGTTGTTGAACTTAAAGGTTATGAATGGTTTGTCAAACACTTGTGTCACACGGCTCCTAAGATATGTAATATATTTTTTCACATTTGGTACACGATGATAAAGGCTTTATTTTTCCTCTATTTTTATTGTTAGTTGATCATCTGTAAAATGTGGATGCAATATGTGCGATTAATATTCTTTACATTAACCAGTATTGATTTTTTATGTTGTAGATTGTTAGGTGAATTTATGTTACCACCATCAAATGTTTTATGTCGCACATACCAATATTTACATGCCATTGTGAAATATATTGGAATGGAGTATCAATCTATTCATGCATGTCCTGATGATCGTATTTTGTATTATGGAAAAAAAAGGTTCCTCACAAGGTTCTTTGTTTTATATTCCCATAATTCCACGTTTGTGGTGAATTTTCAAGTGAAAAAGCATAACACATTTTATGAATTACTATGCAAAGAATAGAAGTAAAGATGGTGTTCTTAGAATGTCTACAGAGGGATATTCATTTAAGAATTTAGAGTAAATGTGGCCACATTTTAAAGTTGAACCTTGTAATCTTAAGATTTCATTGGAAGTTGACGGTGTCAGTCCATTTGGAGAGATCAAATCTACTTACTCAGTGTGGCATGTTTTTGTTATCAACAATAACATTCCTCCATGGATGTCAATAAAGAGGGAGCACATAATGTTGGCAATGGTTGTTCCAGGTATTTGTTGAGATAATTTCTTTTAACACGGTAACATCTCATTTGTCTACCACAACATTCTTGAATACTCAGTAGCTCAAGAAAACCCTAGGCCTTCCTGGCCAGCCCTCCCAACTCCCTTCGGCCCTCTCGTGGCCTCCGAGAATTCGTATATGGATCCCCCTCCAGACTTCCAAGATGAATTTGTCGCCTTCAAGGCCCTCGTGGGTACGCTTTTCCCTCGCCCGACTCGGCCCATCACCTCTCAGTTTGTCAAAAAATTGGAGCAGATCTCGAAAATCTCAATCCCTGGCACCATTGTGAGAAGAAAATCCCTTTCCTTCGCCTCACCAACACTCATTGTTCAATTCATGGGCCTTTGTCCCTCACCTCGGAAAATAGATCTTTGGATTGAGCAGAACTGGCATCCCCTGGTTCAAGGACATATGAATCACTTCTTCTACGGTAAGGGATTCTATATTTTTTATTTTGAGCTTAAATCAGATAGAGATCTCATCTTCAGGAATGGCCCATATTTATTTGGCCCAAGAGGACTATTTAAACAAATAAATGCCCGACTTCAACCTAGAAAACGATATTCCTTCAGCTGTGCCAGTATGGTTAAGGCTTCCACACTTTCCTTTTCACTGCTGGGGTGATGAAGTTATGAAAAGCATAGGAGACGCCCTAGGGAAATACATCAACAGGGAAGAGCCCAAATCCAGCCTCTACTCCTATGCTAGGATCTGTGTAGAAGTAGATCTAGAAAAAGGGCTCCCATAAGCAATCAAGTTAAAGCTAGACGACTGGATTCACATCCAAAAATTAGACTATGAACAACTTCCATTCAAATGAAAATCTTGCCATGAATATGGTCAATTTGCAAAGAACTGCCCAACAACAAGAAGTCCTCAGAAATTGAAGCACCCCCACAATAATATGGATGGAAACAGGTCCACAAAAAAAACACCAGTGGAAAAAATAACAGACCTCGTCTAGGATCTTCAGGCCCTCAACCCACAGCAGAACCCAACAAGAAAAAAAATACCTCGAAATCCCCACCCAAAAAGGATCCTTCTTCGATCCCCAATCCTCCCCTCAGTCGTAACCCCTATGAACCGCTAGGAGAAACCTCCTCAAAGAAGAAACCCTCTCCAGTTATGAATTCTTCCTCCCCTGGCCCACCCGTAATCAACACCATTAATGAATCATTGTAACGACCCTGCTTAAATAAATGTAAAGGATTATTAATTATAATTAAATTGATAATCTGATTGTCCTAAGATGTTAGCTAAACAATAATTGTTCTTATATAATATTAACTANGGTTAATCAATTATTAATCAACTCTTTAATTATGTGAGTAAATAATTAATAGGGTTAATAATTTAATTTATTAAAACTTACGTATATGAATGGGATAAGAAACATTAAATAAAAGGATAAGAAACATTAAATAAATGGGACAAGACATTAAATAAGAGGATAAGGTAATGAATGTGGGGATAAGGAATTTAATGAAAGGAAGAGTCGGTGAAAGGGGATATGAGGGGGAGAGCCTTACGAGAAAGGGATTCATTCTTTTGGAGGAGGATTTTGGATTTTGGAGGGGGGCGGGAGCACTGGTTTCATGGCTTGGTTTTTCTGGTTCTGTGGGAGAGTAATTCAGACTGTGAGTATCATTGCAGGGGCACCGGGTTGCTCGGGGTTTTGGGCACGGGGGCCAGGATTCCTTTCGGTTTCCTGGAGCTAGGGAGCCGGACAGGCTGCTCCTAGATAGCTGGGTGGATAGTCGGTTTGGGCAGTGTTGGTCAGTTCATCGGGCTAGGCAAGACAGCAGCAAGGCAGCAAGGAAGGGACAACCATATTGACGGGAATTAGCATCAGAAACAGGTATTTATATGTGATTTGTTGAGTTATTTCCATGTTGTAGATAGATTTTAACTTATATGTGATTTGTTGAGTTATTTCCATGCTGTAGATAGATTTTAACTTATGTAGAATATTTATGCTTTTGAAGTGAATGAATAATTTACGTAAGGCAATTATATGTTAATTGAATTAAAATTTTGTATTTAATTAAGCTGAGTCTTTACACATGGTATCAGAGCGTTAGTTTGAAATATGGGCTTGAGGTCCAAACTCCAACTCCATCTCCAGCCCCACCTAACCTGCAAGCCAAGCTATCATCTGTTATAAAATAAAGTAAAACATATATAAAAAAAATAAGGTGTAGGAAGAATAGATAAAGAATATATAATAAAAAAAAAATCTTTTCAATAATAAAGAACACCTTTTAGTTCTTAAGATGAAACTAGAGGTTACTAGAACTTGCATCTATGGTGTATCACCATATGACCTCTACCACTTTCATGAAAATTAGTTATGGAGATGTCGTTACTTAGTTTTACAAAACAAAAAAATACTATAATAAACTTTTGAAACTATCGTACTATGTTGAAAACCTGTTGCACACAAGTAATCATCTCAACATAATTTTTATGTTGTATATTTAGGAGAAACACCGTGTTTCCTAGTTCGATCTCCTTTTTCTTTCAGTCACCGGTCAGAATCTGTCTTTAGGCGAAAAATACGTGGTTTCATAGTTGTAGCTCGATCTTACTACGGGACTTTCTGGATGTTTAAGTATCCCACTAAGCTTGCTCTATCCCTACAGTAAATAGCAAGCTGTCTGCTAGCCCAGAATGGAGGAGAGAGATCCAATTAGCTTACTTTGAACTCTTCCTATCCGAGTAGTTCCTATCCCAGCAGGTAGTAGGAATTCCAAGCTATATCTGGAGAACAAAACTAAATCGGGTTATCAAAAATGTTCCTAGTATGCATTACTAGATTACTTGAATTTCCACAAGCAAGGATATAATTCACATAAGAGATTATAGAATGAACAGCCCAAGCAAAAATGGTGAACTTGGTTACCAAAATAAGAAGAATGGAATCAATATATATCATTAGGCTTCAACAAATCTACCACATGTACAATACAGTAGGTACAGGTGCAGTAGAAATGTGTTTCCAACTGTAGTACACAGAAAAAACAAAAAAAAACAAAAACAAAAGTCCAGTCCATTTACTCCAGAACTCTGTAATTCAGAGAACATTTGATGCTTTATAATGGAAACTAATAAACAATGGAAAGTATATTTCATAAAGAAAAAGAAAAAAAGATAATTTGGACTCTGCACCTAAGTCACCATGTTTGCCAGATTTCATTGATGAAATTTGAAATTCAGCAAATTAGAGATAAGGTGTGCCAAACAGTACCCTCAGATGGTCTTCAAAGAAATAGTGTCAATCTAAGGGTCTCTAAATTCTCTTAGCAAATATAAAAGTATATCCGACTAAAATGGACGTGTAAGAATTTGATCATAGTTTCATGTCAGATGGGAAAATTCAAAGAAAATAACTCGTTACATACTCGTTAAATTAAATCAAAGGCATAAACGCACGACTTTCACTGATTGAGAGATTAATAAGACACTATTTACCTGCATTTGCATATGCAGTGGGATCCCCCACACTATCAAACACAAGCCCACCACAGTTACTTCGTTCATATCGCTCATGGAAGGTTGTGGGAGAAGAAACAGACACCCAATCCACAGCTTCCACCCTCTTCAATGACCTACATGTTTTCCAATGTCTGGATCAGACAGGGATAATGGCAAAGCTGACTGAATGCATAGCGTCTCATGGTGGGAACATTCTCAGCGGAGATGTTTTTGTCAGCAGACAGAAACAGGTCTTCCACTCCAGGAAGTGAGTGTGTATATACTTTGTTACGTAGTTTTATAGATCGTTGTGTATATACTTCACTACGTATTTTATAGAGAAGTTTCTGTAGTTACCGGTATCTACTTCAGATTATTATTTTAAATAATTCGGAGGTTGTCTGTTGTCAATTGGGTTGGTTCTGGATGGAGGAAGAAACCATTAGATAAAGTGGGTTTGATCTATTTGTTGTTATGTCGTACTGGGTCTACAGAGATCTCGAATCCTTTTCTGTTGTATAAGCATCACAGATCTGAGTAGCAAGACATTTATTGGCTAATATTGTCCATTGTTCTTATTTTGGGGAAGGTGGGTAATTGAAAATGACGATTCATGCTTCGACTTCTACAAACTGATATAAATCTAGTAGAAAAAGGGCTAGAAATTTCATAAACTGCGTGAAAATCAAAGAAACCTAGAAACCCTACCAAACCCACCCAGATCGAACATCAAAATACACCCATGGACAATGAGCAACCATTTGATTGTCCATAACGCCCCCCTGCGTGATCCTCCATGGTCCAGGACCGAGACAAAAAAATTCAAACCAATGCCAAAAATACAAAAAAAAAAACCATACCATGCCAAATACAACATACAAAAAAAAAACCCGTAAAACATCCATTAAAGTTAGATAAAGCTTTTGGGTTTCAGACGAAGATTTTTTTTATCAACTAAAAACGAACCAAAAAAAAAAAATGTTTCATTTTCTACCATATTCCACAGATTGTGGTTGATGATGGGTTTGTCCAAACAAATACTGGATTATTGACAGCAGCAGACATTTCAATGCATAGATAACAGTCGGGCCAGCTTCTTCAGCCAAAGTCTTTCAGGCCAATGAAATTGCATTTCAAAAGATCTGGCAAAGATATTTTCATTTTCTTGTTTATATCAACTCAGAATGCAATGTTCAGAGCAAAGCACCAAAGCTCAGGTTATTCCGGTAAAATATGGAGAATAAAACTTCATGTCTACCAATATAACAACAATATTTATTGTTTTACCCTGCAAACAATCGAGGAAAACAAATAGAACAAAACCCCCCAATTTTGACAAAGCGGTCGAATCCAGCCGACGGAGGGAGAGGGAGCTACGGCAAAAAAAAATAAAAAAATCAAAGCACCAACTACCAAGTTTGCCACACCAAACGCAGCCAAGGAGAGAGAGCTCACGCGACCTGCAAACACCACACAAAAAAAAAACACCCCAATAGCCAACGCACAGCACCGAGACCTCCCCTATTGCAGAGTTGATGGAAAAATGCCGCAACTCTGAGAAAATTTAACAAAACGCCATGAGAAATAGCCGCAACCATTACCAGAGCTCCAGCCATTTCCAGAGCTCCGTCGCAGTTGCAGAGCAGGAGAGGCTCAAGGTGCGTTCGCAATTGAAACAAGCTACAGGTCGATTAGGGTTAGGGGTATTGAGAGAGTACGTGTAGGGTTAGGTTTAGGTCAGGAGGATGCTGGAGGAAGCATGGCGGGCACGTGGAATCCATGCGTGCCCGCACTTTTTTTTATTATTTCGATTTTCTTCAATTTTAAATTTCCGTTATAAATTGTGCGTGAGTTCTCGTTTAAATTTTTTTTTATTTATTTATTATTTTGGTATAAAAGTAATTTAAGCCAATTTAGTTTTAATTAATTTAAAGTTAATTTACGATAATTTAGTATAAAATAAATTTATTTAAAAAATAATAATTATTATGTAACTATAAAATTATTAGTGTAACTAATTATCAAATTAAAATTTTAATTAAATTAATGGTGTATTTAGAGTAAAGTTAAAATACATTAAAAGGTTAATTAAAATTTTAGAAGGTCCATGGGTTTTGAACCCGAGACCACCCACGAAGCGATGTGCCTTAAGAAGAGCAATAACACCAACGTGTCACACATATCACTTTTACAAATAAATTCGCATGTAAATAGTTTAAATTATCAATAATAGCAAGGTACTAGCCTGAAGAATAATCTCCGATTATCCAAGCGTCAGACTCATAAGACCTTACACACAATTCATCAAGCCAATCGTCGAGCCCTTTCATTCCATTCCACCAGTCTTCAGTAGCAGAAGTAGTGGAAAATGTGCGTTACGCAAGGGAACACATGAACTTGAATGGAGGTATGAGGTCGACCTTTCCGCATCGTCCTGGAATCGTTGGGAAGGCCCCTAGGACATTTCCCAGGGGAGGGGGCTCAAGGCCACTGCCATATGGTAATAGAGTCGCACCAAGGACAGTAGCCGCAGGGATTTCAATGGCAGGGAGTGCAACATCTTGTTCATCGCCAACGACGCAGACAGGTCCACGACCATCTCAGGGAACAACTAGTAGGGGAAGGGGTTCCAGGGGAAGGAACTCATTTCAAAGATAGTCACAGGACCGTGCGCAGGTTCAATCTCGTGTTACATTCTGGGAATGTGGAGGACGTCGTTACCAACGTGACTGCCCAGAGTTACAATCAGGATTGTGCATAGAGAAGGAAAGGCCCCGATGGGAAGAGAAAGTGGTAGCCATCAGATTTACACAGCAGTTAATAATCACCAAGCAGAACATCAATCCACGGTGGTGGAATCATCAGGTGTGCTAAATCATATCAATGATAAGATTTTGTTTGATTCTAGTGTGACAGATAGTTTCATTTCACCATCTGCAATAGAAAAGAGTGGGTTGGTAGCCTACGAGCACGATGATTTTAAACAAGTTGAGATGGCTTCGGGGGGAAAACAAGCGGTAGGACCTAGTGTTGATGATGGTATAGTAGATATGGGAGTGTGTACTACCAGGTTGATGGTATGCGTCACTGCTCTCGGGGCGTATGGCCTAATCATTGGAATGGATTGGTTAGCAGCTCACCG
>SNQJ01S0024818.1:76369-88626 GCA_010110895.2 Picea sitchensis | reverse complement strand
GATTATTAGTACATGCACGAGACTGTATGTACTAGCTACACATACATTTCTTGTACATATACACTAGTATGTATGAGTTTTCTTGACTTACTTACTGATAGTGTCGGTTAGTTGTTATGAATGTGTGAACCATGTTTCTTTTCCTTTGTACCAAAAGATACCTTAACTTCGGGACAAAGTTTCCTGAAGGGTGGGTGTATGTAACAACCCTACTTAAATAAATGTAAAGGATTATTAATTATAATTAAATTGATAATCTGATTGTCCTAAGATGTTAGCTAAACAATAATTGTTCTTATATAATATTAACTAATTAATTATCATTAATTATTTGTTCATAATTGTCAATGGTTAATCAATTATTAATCAACTCTTTACTTATGTGAGTAAAGAATTAATAGGGTTAATAATTTAATTTTTTAAAACTTACGTATATGAATGGGATAACAAACATTAAATAAAAGGATAAGAAACATTAAATAAATGGGACAAGACATTAAATAAGAGGATAAGGTAATGAATGTGGGGATAAGGAATTTAATGAAAGGAAGAGTCGGTGAAAGGGGATATGAGGGGGAGAGCCTTATGGGAAAGGGATTCATTCTTTTGGAGGAGGATTTTGGATTTTGGAGGGGGACGGGAGCACTGGTTTCATGGCTTGGTTTTTCTGGTTCTGTGGGAGAGTAATTCAGACTGTGAGTATCATTGCAGGGGGCACCGGGTTGCTCGGGGTTTTAGGCACGGGGGCCAGGATTCCTTTTGGTTTCCTGGAGCTAGGGAGCCGGACAGGCTGCTCCTAGCTGGCTAGGTGGATAGTCGGTTTGGGCAGTGTTGGTCAGTTCATCGGGCTAGGCAAGACAACAACAAGGCAGAGGGAAGGGACAGCCATATTGACGAGAATTAGCATCAGAAACAGGTATTTATATGTGATTTGTTGAGTTATTTCCATGCTGTAGATAGATTTTAACTTATGCAGAATATTTATGCTTTTGAAGTGAATGAATAATTTACGTAAGGCAATTATATGTTAATTGAATTAAAATTTTGTATTTAATTAAGATGAGTCTTTACAATCATACATAGATGATCCCTCCATGGAAGAAGATAATATACCCACACAACAGGAAATTTCAACCTTAAACCCGCATATGCAATATAATCAATAAAAAGGAGATATTCCACCAGAGAAGCCAAGAAAATCAGGGCAGTAAACAAACAAAGAAGTCGGAGAAGAACCAACAGCTAAAGAAACATCTCAAGGGAAACAATAGACTATAGAACATACAATCTATACATCCACAAGGAAAGTGAGAATCAAAGGAATGGAACACTCGGTCCATGGAAGTCGTGCCCCCTCCAATCCCCCCCAATGATTTTTCTCTCCTGGAACTGCAGGGGCTTTGATAGTAAACTTAAAGCCAAAGAACTAAAAGATCTAAAAAAAATGGTCAGTCCCTTGGTCATTCTTCTCCAAGAAACCAAAATGGACTCGTCATCACTTCTTGAAGCAACAAGAAAACTTTTCAATAACACTGGCGGAGCGGCAGTTAGCTCTGAGGGTGCCTCTAGCGGCATCACAACACTCTGGAATGAACAGATATGGAGATCTGAGGTAATATCTGAAACTCAAAACTGGATTTTAACAGTCCTAGAAAACAAGGATAACAACAATGCTATTTATGTAGTCAATATCTATATGCCAAACACTTATAAAGACAAAATGGTAACCTGGACCTCTCTCTCAAATATTTGAAACTCCATAGATCCCTCTTCTTGTATAATCGAGGGAGTCTTCAACAACCACCTCAGCCCCAGGGAAAAAAAAAAAAGAGGAAGCAAAGCTAGAGATCCCTTCTCAGAAAAACTTACTGATCTCATTTCAGATTGGGACATGCAAGATATCAAACCCACCAAAGGAAACTACACCTGGAACAATAGACAGGTTGGCCTTCAACATATTGCAGCCCGACTGAACCGCTTCCTCATTAGCATCAACTTCCTCCTCTCCCCCTTCGACATCTCCTCCCAAATTCTCCCCTTCGCAATCTCATATCATAAACCCATTA
Organism: Picea sitchensis; assembly: GCA_010110895.2. Classification (NCBI taxonomy): domain Eukaryota; kingdom Viridiplantae; phylum Streptophyta; class Pinopsida; order Pinales; family Pinaceae; genus Picea; species Picea sitchensis. Next base: position 86,560 of record SNQJ01S0024818.1, on the reverse strand, counting down.
CCCTCTCCTTCCTCTCCCCTCAGAACATTGGTCCCCTACCCTTCTGCTTCAATCAGCTCTGGATGGATAACCTAGCCATCCCCAATCTTGTCTCACAATATTGGACCACCTCTTTCTCTGGATCCCCAAAATTCGTTTGGGAAAGTAAGCTAAAGTCCATTAAGATTTCTCTCAAAGAATGGGTGAAAAAATCTTACACTCCCCCCAACCAAGAAAAACAAGAAAAAATAGAGCATCTTAGACAAATTCAACAGAAAATAGAATCTGAATCAGTTACAGAAGCTCTAATGAATCAAAAAAAAGAGGCGCAACAACATATTTAGGCTATGTTACATAGGGAGGAAGAACACTGGCATCTGAAGTCCAGGATCCTATGGATAAAAGCAGGAGACTCAAACACCTCCTTCTTTCACAAGAAAGCTCAATATCAAAGGAAAAAAAACATTGTCACTTCCATTACCTCCAGCATGGGGTAGCAAATCAACTCTTATGATCAGGTCAAAGTAGAGGCCTACCACCATTATAATAATATTTACCAGCAACCAAGGGAGGAAGCAACACACATGGAGGCTATCGGTATGCTGACAAATATCCCTGAGTTAGTTTCAGAAGCAGAAAACAACCAACTAACTCAAGATATCACAGAGGAAGAAATAGTCAAAGCAATTTGGAGTCTGGATCCAGATAAATCTCCGGGACCAGACGAGTTTCCAATCATATTCTATCAATCCTATTGGGGCATCATTAAATGGGACCTGAAGAAAATGCTAAACTACACTTTGCACAAACAGAAAGTCAGAGGAGAAACCAACTCTACCTTCCTAGCTCTTATTCCCAAAGAATCCAACCCCTCCAACTTCTGACACTTCTGCCCCATCTCGCTCTGCAAATCCTCCTACAAAATCCTCACCAAAATCATTGTGAATCGCCTCACCCTCTTTCTCACAAAGCTAATATCAGAAAACCAGAGCAGTTTTCTTAGAGACAAGCAGATAACAGACAACATTGTCCTGATTCAAGAAGCCATCCATTCAAGCAAGAAAACCAAAACTCCTGGTATGGATGTCAATCTCGACATGGAAAGTGATTTTGAACAGGTTAAACATAGTTTCCTCTTCTCAATCTTAAAATCATATGGATTCTCAGAAAAATTCAAAAACTGGATCAAAGCATGCATCAGTAATCCATGGATCTCCCCTCTCCTTAATGGGCGTCCAACCAACTTTTTCAAAGCAAGAAGAGTTATTTTCCAAGGTTGTCCCCTCTCTCCCTTTCTCCATATTTTACTAGCAGACTCTCTCAGCCGAAAGTTGGAAGAGGAACGAATAACATGAAATCTCCCTGGTTTACTCATGGCGAGAGGGGTAAAAGAAATAAATCACTCTCAATTTGCATATGACACCCTTTGTTGGCCCTTGACCAAGTTTTGGGATATTTTTGGTCATAATTACCTATTTTGGGACTTTAACAGCCTGTCGAAGGAGGAGCACAAGACAAAGTGGATATCACAGGATCTCAGCCCACTTTTGGATCCTTTTGGGTTTTTGGGAATATGTAATGGGAATGGGATGTCGGGCCATGGGTTTACCCATGTTTAGGCCTATTTTGTATGTATAAATAGAAGTATGGGCAATGTAAGAAGTAGTTTAATAGTGCACCTATGTGATGTGAATGTATGCTAAGTGCAAGTAGAGTCTATAAGTGCTTTGTGCATGACTGTAAGAGACTTGCAGAGCTAAGTGCAGGTCCTTGTAACAGATTGTGGAAGGTTGAGTGTTGTAATGCAAGGAAGAAGGATCTAGTGAGTTGCGCAGATCTTATGTCCTGTGCGGAGTAAGGGTTTTGATGGCTTTGTGCTTGTAACCAATTGACTGAAGACAATAAATAAGAAGAGTTGGTGGGTGTATCCCCAGGGTGGGGGTGAACCACGTAAACATTGTGTTGTCTTGCTTTGTGCTTGTCTGGATGTGTTTGTATCTTCTTTTGCTAAGTGCTTTGAGATGATTAGATAGATCTTCTTATGCTTAGTGATAATGATGTATACGAATGTTAGAGCTGATCTATATGAATGTGTTGAGTGCTTGATCTACTATATCTGACCTATATATTCATGCTAAGTGCTTTATTAAGTAGTACAATCACATATTTGTGTCCCAGCTAAGGTTGCAGACACCTGAGTCTTGAAACCACCCCTACCTTTACCTTGGGTGAGAGTTCATCTGCTTCGCAGGTGTTTTCGAAAGGGCTAGTAGTTAGGGCTTTGTTGGTGTGTTGTTGTAGCGTTGAACCCTAGGTCTTCTCCTGTGCCAATAAATGGTTCCATTGCTAGGACCTGAAACTGTGATTGTTGGGAACTAAGAAAGAAGAAGCTTTGTGCAAATATCCATCCTGAAACTGAAAAATATCTTAGCGTAGATCTGTTTCTCTAGTGCGCAGCATTCTACTTGACCTAAGAAGCTCTGTGCTAAGGAAAAGAAGTCCAATATGAATAAAAGAGGTAAGATCTGAGAACTTTCTGCTCTAAGAAAGGAAAAAGTGAGAATTTATGAGTAAAAGAGGTAAGATCTGCAAGCTTTGTGCTCTGATAAAGGTAAGAATAGTTAAAAGTTTTAGATCTGGAAGCTTTGTGCTCTGTAGAAGTAAGATAAGTGGAAATTGTTTTTTCTAGAGTATGGATCTAGGTATGTTTAATGGAGTCTGTCCTAGTTTGAAAACTAGGGTATTAATAGATGAAATAATATTTGATATGAGTAGATCTGATAAGAATAGTGAAAGATATGTTATACCTATGCATAGAAAGAATGTTTGGACTAACAAATGGATGCAGAATCCTAGAAAGAATTTATTGCAGGTTAGCTCCTATGATCCTAGCGCGTAGTATAGGAGAATTTGGGGATACTTTAATATAAAGAGAGTATTAACCCTTTGTTACAGCTATAGAAAACTGAGACATCTTGCTAAGGCATGCCCTGGGAGAATACCCGGTTTTCTTTGTTGCAAAGATATGAACCATGAAGTGTTGGATTGCCCTAGAATGATTGGTAAGCTTGAAAGTATGAACATAAGACAAGAAAACCCTAAGGTAGATCCAAAAACTAAGGCTATAGCAAAACCCCAGAAAGAATCAGAGAAGGTATTGCTACAGATGAAAGAAACCTTGAATGACCACCGACATGTTAGATTATCAGAGATATTTAAAGACAAGGAATTCCTTGAAGCAAGAATAGGAGACTTCGACATTGACTGTGTTCTAGATGAGGAAACACAGGTGAATATCGTGACAGAGAGAACTTGGGAAGCTATAGGAAGGCCTACTATGATTCCTTCATTAGGAGGAATAGGATTATTCAAAGGAAAACTGGTAAACCTATGTGGAAAGCTCACTCAGATATCTATGAATGTCAATGGAACTTCGACAGAAGAAGATTTTGAGATTATTCAATTTATTGATGACCACGCCCCATTTACCATGTTACTAGGGAAACCGTGGATTGAAAGAGATCAAGCCAGACGAAAAGAAGAAGAAGAAGTTTTGGAGCAAAAGAGACAAGAGTTAAAATATTTCATGCCTAGAAGGATTGCATACTTGATTGAAGAAGAAGAGAATAGGTTGAAGCTACTTAACACTAGAGACCCAGATGTCGAAGATGCAAGAACATTAAAAGACTCACAGAAGACTAAGGTACCTATCTCGGATAAAGAAGAGGTGTTAATCCTGAATCCTAGGAAAGAATCTCAACAACGCGCAGTGACTATGTCCAAAGACGATAAGAATCAGAATGGAAAAAGGACTACCGAGACGAACCTCACTGGGAGGAAGGCTAGGAGGCTAAGTAAGAAGAAAGCTAATTTTGAAAAGTTACAAAAGCTTCCAGAGGGAACTTCGCAAACAAAAAATTTTCAGAATGGGAGCTTCATCGGGATATCAGAACAACGACACATGGCACTTCGCCATGGAAAGGCAATATAGCCGTTGGAACCGATATATCCGTTCGACTTCCACTCCGAATGGGTCAAAAAACATTAATAGCTCAACACCAGACCGTTGGACCGTGCCATAACAGACAGAAAAAGAGTTGATGAGGCTTCATACCCGGTACAAGTGAATCGTTTCCGAGTTTCCTATTTATCCCATCGTGCCATGCACGGAGAACACTTTTTCTAACCAATAATTTGAGCCCACAAACCAAGTGAATTGTATACAGTGATCATTGCCCTCTTGTTGTTTATTCTAGTGCAGTATCTGAGTTAATTGTAAACCTGATATTATTAATCTCAAGCGTGTATGTCTGACGAGCTCACCGCAGTTGAAGAATCAGTAACAGAAGTACTCCTCGATTTGATGACTGAAAGAGTCATGTCGGAGAGAGGATTGTATATCGGTCTACAAGCATCATCGATGAGAGGGTTGTCGGCCTCTCCGTCCACTACTCGATTCGGATCATCATGACCCGCAGATGAGAAGCGAACCAAGCACAAAGATGATCTTGTGAATGCTAAGTTGATTCCTAGCATTTTACCTGCTTATCTACCACCTCTAAGCGGCACAATAAATCGAGACAGTGTGCCCAGAGACTTTGAGTATGAATTGGTCACTGCGTACCTCCCAAAGGGGATATGTGTAGTTCATGCAAATCAAGAAAATATAGCAGCATTGAAGTTTAGCGACTTTAACCTCAGTGACAGGAAGGTTTACAGCATGCTCGCCCCACATAAGTACCTGACCAGGACAAAAGGAAAGAATTCAAAGATAATTCCTCAGTCATGGACCCATAACCTCGCACAGTCCACACTATTGAACGACATGAATATTCCTCACTTCGGAAGACACCAAGAAGTGAATGCATGTGTCAAGATGTTGTTGTCATGTTACCATGATGGATACTTGTGGTTAAACCGATGTATCACAGTGGATATGACATTGATCAATTGGATCACGAGGCTGAGTATGAAAGGGCCTGACCCACATGATTTCTACCCCAGAAAAAAAATGGATCGCGCTCTAGCACAAAGGATCAAGGACACCTACGACGATGTTAAGAAAGGAATGCAAGGCTACAAGGTAGCTTCTATCCAAAGCAGTGCAGTGTGCCTAGCCTTTCAATTGATCGCAGGAAGGTTATTATGCAAGAACCGTCCCACCCAAGTGAATGGTTTTGTAGTCAACCTCACAGGGAAGTGCGTGGAGGGCCTACAAATGAATTGGGTGAAGTACCTCGTGAACCAGTTGGAACTGGACTGCAAGGAAGCACAAGATCAAGGATACAAGTTCCACTTTAGTTGTCTTCTAATCCTAATTTCTTTCATCACATGGGAGATGTTGGAAGGTGAAAACTTCCCAGACATCGAGCCCTTTGAACCTCTGGTCGTGAATTTCAATACATTGTGGTATTCCAGTGACATGAACAAGCAATGGAAATCAAATGTCGTATTCCACACATATTACAATCAGCTGAAGTTAGCTATCCATTTCGAGCCTTGCATCATGCCAAATACTCTTCACAGGTTTCGGCCTTTAATGAAATTCAGTGCAGACCGCCATTTCATCTATATTACAGCACGCGCTGACGAGCACAAGAAGAAACTTAAATATTACTACAAGCTGATCGAGGAGGTATTAGAAGAAATCATCAAGGACTGGTCGGCGAACCTCCTCATTCTAGCATACCCTGTGGAGATATCCGATTTAGATAGTCCAAAAACTACGTCGGATACACCCGGACCTAGCAATATAAAGAAGACCAAAGAGGTCCATGATTTAGATAGCACATTCATTAAGACCACTTCCATCTCAGCAGATCAAGGAGGAGATGGTGAAGAGATAGATGTCGCAGAAGTTGAATAGAAGAAAGGCGAGGTTACACCGCCTAGAGACGAGGAGGATCCCTCAAATAAAAGGAAGGTTTCCCTGCCGAAACCTTCCTCTTGGAAGAAAGTGAAAGAAACCATGACAAAAATGCAGACCATCCTCACCTTCGACGAATTTGATTTCATCATAGCAACCATGAATGATGCTTCACTGGAGATAGCTGAGAAGCAAGAAGCTAAGCAGGAGGAGGTGTTACATCGGATTAAGGACAGGCTCCAAGGAGTACAATAGGCACGGAAATCTAGCTGTGCAGTCTCCACTTCACCTTTGTCAGTAGGAACATCAGAACTGGGAGATGAGCCAGCTCAACTCCACCGCATCATTGATACATTCAAAGCTTGCCTTCGATGAGCTTAGGAAGAAACAACACAAGCTACCTAGGCTTTGGCACAAGTACAGGGAGACCTTGTAGAACAATGCAGTGTTGCAGAACGGGAAAAGCTTGATCTCCAAGCAAAGTGGGATGAATAAAAAGAACAACTACAACAAAGAAAGGAACAGTTGCTGGCAGAGCAACTTGAAGTAAAGTAAATGGTTCACAAAGCACTTCACTCTGTGATAGTTGTAGAAGTAAAGACCGAAGAGTGAGTTCCACAGCAGGTGGCACAACTTGAAGAAGTAATCTAGCAGTGCATAGCAGACTTAGAGCTCTGCACTATGCCTGAGACCCCTCAAGATGTAAGAGACCAAAGGGAAGCAACTTCCCATAGTGCAGTTGAAAGACTAAAACCTCTTGCCTTGGAGTGCAAGCAAATGAGTAACCACAGTGCCCAAAAATATGAGAACCTCACCAAGAATACAGAGTTACAGTAATTAGAGTCGCAACTCAAGGAAGCAAAGCAGCACCCAGACACACTACAGGCACAACTGAAGGCCTTGTCGATCATGGAAAGAATGAAGCGGTCTCAGGAGAAACGCACTGCCCAGCAGCAGATCCATACGATTCAAAGCAGAGTGATGGAAGTTAGTCAATGGCTTCAACTAGTACAAGATAAGGCGTGCCAATTATTCACAGAAGTTGAAAGTTGAGGAGCAGAGCTAGAACAAGTTGTCATCGCAGCAGAACAACGCCTAGAAGGGCTCATGAACAACACAGTGATCCAGGAGTTCACTGAGCAAGAGGTTGTCGCACAGCAGCAGATCGAAGAAGATCAAGGCCTTTGAGGTAGAACTGATCAGACTAGAGTGAATTGGGACGAGTCACAGGTGAGTGTTGGGGGCATGTTGGCCCTTGACTAAGTTTTGGTAGATTTTTTGTCATAATGACCTATTTTGGGACTTCGACAGCTTGTCGAAGGAGGAGTGCAAGACGAAGTGGAGATCACGGGATCTCGGCCCACTTTTGGATCCTTTTTGGGTTTTTGGGAATATGTAATGGGAATGCGATGTCGGCCCATGGGTTTACCCATGTTTAGGTCTATTTTGTATGTATAAATAGAAGGATAGGAAATGTAAGAAGTAGTTGAATAGTGAATCTATGTGATGTGAATGTATGCTAAGTGCAAGTAGAGTCTGTAAGTGCTTTGTGCATGACTGTAAGAGACTTACAGAGCTAAGTGTGGGTCCTTGTAACAGATTGTGGAAGGTTGAGTGTTGTAACACAAAGAAGAAGGATCTAGCGAGTTGCGCAGATCTTATGTCCTGTGCGGAGTAAGGGTTTTAATGGATTTTTTCTTGTAACCGATTGATTGAAGACCATAAAGAAGAAGAGTTGGTGGACATAGCCCTAGGGTGGGGGTGAACCACGTAAACATTGTGTTGTCTTTCTTTTTGCTTGTCTAGATGTGTTTATATCTTCTTTTACTAAGTGCTTTGAGATGATTAGATAGATATGATTATGCTTAGTGCTAATGATGTATAAGAATGTTATATCTAATCTATATGAATGTGATGAGTTCTTGATCTGCTAGATATGACCTATCTATTGATGTTAAGTGCTTTATTAAGTAATACAATCACATATATGTGTCCCAACTAAGGTTGCAGACACCTGAGTCTTGCAACCACCCCTGCCTCTACCTCGCATGAGACTTCATCTGCTTCGCAGGTGTTGTCGAAAGGGCCGGTAGTTAGGAATTTGTTGGTGCGTTGTTGTAGCGTTGAACCCTGGGTCTGCCCTTGTGACAACACCCTCTTATTGGGGGCAGCCACAATACGCACTGCCAACCATTTTCAAAAGGTTCTCAACTCCTTCCTTACAACTTTAGGTGGCAAGATGAACACATATAAATGAAGAATTTATGGATGGCACGTCCCAGGGAACATAAAAGATCAGATCACCAGAATTTTTGGTTTCCCCATCATAACCACATGGAACTACTTTAAATATTTGGGAATGCCCATTTTTCTCAACTCCTTTGGTTCTTCAGCCTGACTAGAAATCGTTGAGAAGATATCAGTGAGAATTCAGAATTGGGGAGGCCGTTGGCTCAATCCTGCTGGGAAAACCGTTCTGATCAAATCAGTCCTTTCCTCCCTCTCCATCTTCCAATGCTCAGGACTACTATATCCAAAAGGAATTCTAGAGAAAATCTCAAGAGACATAAGATGCTTTCTCTGGGCAGGAGGAAAAACAAATACGAAAAAATTCCATCTCATAAACTGGAAACAAATTTTCCATCCCTACAATAAAGGTGGTTTTTCCATCAAGGACCCAACTATAATGAACAGATCATTGGGAGTTAAACCAGCATGGCGCCTAACAATGGGAAAATCAGACTGGTGGAAGATAGCCCTTATAAAAAAAATACTTCCAATCCCCCAGGATTAGATGCCTAGAGGGACCCATTCCCACCCTTCCAAGATCCCCAATATGGCGCCTTCTTAAAAATGCAACTCCTCTTATTCAGGCCAAAATCTCTTGGGCTCTTGGAAATGGATACACAATAAATATCTAGTCGGACTGTATCCTCAACCACAAACCCATGAGATCCTTTGTGACTCTTTAGCCTTTTAAATAATGGTGTTTCACAAATGGCTTCTTCGAGCTACAAGATTTCTGCCTCTAGAGCGATGCCAGGGTTTGGGAAAATTGGAAACCACCTAACCCCCTAGAGTTTATCAACCCTCTCCTCCCCATTTTTTTCAACAATATAGTTGGTTGTGCCCCCCTCAATCGCTCCATCCCTGACTCCTGAAGTTGGGGTGGTAAACCCTTCTTCGTCAAGGAAGGATACACCCATCTTCTCTCCAAAACCCACAGCCCTCCTCCCTCCAAAATCTGGAAAGATATTTGGTCTGACCCCTCGCTACCCAAAATAAATACTTTTTGTTGGCTTTTGGTCCACAGCGAAATTTTAATAACTGAAAACCTTCTCAAGCGAGGCATCCAGGGCCCCTCTCGGTGCCCCTTTTGCCTTGAAGCCTCAGAAACCATCACCCACCTTTTTATAGAATGAAATTTCACTATCCATATTTGGAACCTCATTTACCTTCCCCTCTCCAATCCCCCCCTTCCCCTGGATATTTGGATTAACCTATTTACCCACTGGAAGCATAGATATGATGGCAGCTTCAAAAACAAAAATAAGTTCACCCTTCTTTGGAGACAAATCCCCAAATTTGTTTGTTGAGAACTTTGGCTAGCTCGCAACCAATCCATCTTTTGCGAGAAGCTCCCCCCAATGCATAGTATTTTTTCCAAGATATGTGGCCTAATATCAGAAATTTTCTAAGCTAAGGCAATTGGTTTCGATTCCCCAGACACCTTGGAACCAAGTGAAGAATACTGGGTCTCTCACATTCGGGGGCCATCAAAGGCCATCCTTGCCTCTCCTAGGTAGGCCCCCAAACAGAAAGATTGGAAACTTCGCCTCGATAACAACAAATTATCACACTGGAAAATCCAGCAGCATTCCTCCCTTCTCTTCTTCGACGGAGCAGCAACAGGTAACCCAGGGGTGGCAGGTGTCAGGGGAGTCATCTACGATTCCGAAGGAAAAAAAATAGTAGAATATTCTTGGCATCTGGGGAAGACAATAAATAATAAATAAGAGATCCTTGCAGCCTACATGGGACTAAATCTCGCCCAGGAGCGGAACATTCAAACTCTAACTGTGTTGGGGGATCTGAGATAGTCATAAAGGAACTTCAGGGTCGGTCCAGATCACCAAAAGACCCACTCAAAGGCATATGCTCAACTATAAACTCGCTTAAAAAAAACTTCATGAGCCTGAGCTTCTTCCAAATCTTGCAAAATAAAAACTCATAGGCAGATAATATAGCGAAAGAAGCCAAAAATATGGAGCAGAGCCACCTTCTCACTAATAAAACCCCTTCTTATGTGTGGTTGCATTAACTCCACCCATATTTTCACCCTCCCC
>SNQJ01S0024818.1:48294-61882 GCA_010110895.2 Picea sitchensis | reverse complement strand
TATATATTATAAAAAACTACCAGAATTCCAAAAAGATGCAGACTGCAGGGTGCTACACCTCTGCTAATGTCGTGGATACTATTATCACCATAACAATTTTGTATGGAATACAATTTTCAGATTTAGCAGAAGGCTAAAGTAGTGTGGAGATGCGGCTTGATGTGGAGAAGCATAGAAGTTGACAAGGCACGACGGACCATAGATCTTGAAGCAACCCAGATCGACGACCAAGACACATATCGGGCGACGAAGTAGCGCAGAAGATAACTGTTTGAGGGTGGGCCGGGGAAAATACCACTGTTTCATTTCATGGACACATGGCGCCATTAGAGGCATATCATGGAGAAATGCGGTTTACCCAAAACCGTTTTTCCCCACCCCCGATATCGAAAATAACATATAAAAGGAGGGCCCCGATCATTATTTTATGATATTTCAAAGCGTCCGAACATTAGAAAAATTGGCGCAAATGCTCCATTCGAAACTAAAGCTCAACAGTGAACCAGATTCATGCATTCTCCGCCGATTCATAGATGTTTTTCATTATGGCCACGAAGCCTGTCGTTTTATCCATAATAGAGCAAAAAATCACATCTAAGTAAGAAGCCCTAATTGACAAGGACTCAGATGCATTTGACACATAAAGAACAGTCTCGCCCATTTCTGTGACCAAATCCAATTTGCTAGAAAATGTTGGAAAACATATACCCTTCCTCGAAGCAGCCCAAGCCACCATTACCCCTCACGTCGTAGAAGTCATTTTCCCTTTCCAAGAGTTCATAAATTGGTGTGCAGAACAGTATTCGCGGGAAGAAAAGGTCGTTTTGAATAAGTTAGGGTCATAAGTCTTATGCAAAATAGATAGCTTGTCAATTCGACACACCCTCAGCATACCAGAGTCTTCCCCCTCAGTGTCAGAGCCCTTCGAGGAAGAAAAAATGATCACAATCTCCAGAGAATGTCCCTCAAAAGTAAAAACCCTATTTTTGCAGACCATTGCTAAACCTGAACACCATCTTGAGAGTCTGTCGTTACCTATCAATGTAAGCATCATGGTTATTGAAGTCCAGTGGGCTTGTTCCATACTTAGTCAAATTCTAGGATTGGATAACGACAATTTTGTAGTAGAAGTCATGCTAGGTTTCCTGTTGACCTTTTTTCTGTCAGATTCTAGTCAGTCGGTTTGTATTAGTTTTGAAAAGTTCATCATTGACAATATGCACCAACAACTGGTAAATTTCAATTCACTGAGACACTGCAGGTACTACACTCACTTGCTGAGAATTTTTTTGGAATTGAATAAGACTGAATTCCATGAAGCCACATTCATCTCGACTGAATGCAAAAGAATCACCATGCTTATTTTCATAAACAAGATCATGTCCAGGGTTTATAGTCTCATCTTCGGCACGGACCTGCCAAGGGTTTTGGAAGAAATGAAAAGCTCTTTGCAACCCAATCCGGAGAACGAGGTGGGAGATTGGATGATGTTCACACACTCTACTGTAATTTGGGTATATGGTTATCAAGAAGGACCTTACCTTTTTCCTGTCTTCCTGACTCCTAGAGTCTTTTCTCTAGAGTTCATCAGACAAATAATTATTTCAGGGACAGAGCATTTTATGAAAATGCACAAAGCATATAACTTAAAATATCCTATCATATTATAGCCCTTGTGGCAAAGACCAGGTCCTGTTTACCTCATATCCAAGCCAAAATCAATGGATTCAGGTTTACACAGTTACAAGGGAGGAAATATGATCCCCATCAGATCATATCTAAGAGAATATTGATGAGCAGAAAAGGCCCCTACGAGCATAGCATGTGGAAGGATTTGATGAACTGGCTAATCGGGAAACCTATGCATATATGGAAGTCACTTTGCAATCTGATTAGACACAACAAATAGAGTCCACCCCTCAGCAGATCCAAACACAAAAAACTTCCCCAAAGTTGATTGTTAAAGCTCCAAAGATGAGTGTTTATAACAAGAGGAGCAGTTCATAGGCATTGGGTGCTAGTAGTCAAGAAAATATTCTCAAGAAAATGAAAATCACACCATCCTCTCAGATAATAGACCTGGAAGAAGAAGAACCTAAAGAGAAAATGAGCATGGATATGGTGGAAAGTGTAACCAAGAACGAAGAGACCGGTACAAGAAGCATGCCATAGAGTGAAAGCAACTTAAGGGTTTTCAGTAGCAAGAAACATGTATTTGGAAAGATACCTGGGTCAGTCTACCAATCCAAAGAAGACTTAATGAATCGGTATGTTGTAAAGGGAAGTATGGCCAATAGTGAAATAAGAGACTTGTTTCCTGAGGTAGAGAAGATCTCCTAGCATAAGGCTTCCCTTTTTTCAGTCAGGGATGTGGAAAGAAATACATTTAACATAGCAATAGCATATGATGATAAAGTGTCTGAAATCAAGATGCATTATGAAAATATTGGTGCCCCAGACAAAGTAAAGTTCCACAAGAATGCCAATGACATGCTATATTCAGAATACCTGAGTTGAGTTTGAGGGTTTCAATACTGACAACACACACACTAAAATTGGATGGACAATTGAAGCCAGAGAAAGAATCCAACAAGGCCTGGAAGTCACAGGTCAAAAGATTGGAATCTGAAGGCCCTCAAGGGGTAAAGGCTTCTTTAGATGAGAAAGAGAAGATGATCCAAAGCCTAAAGAAGAAGTTGGAGATGTATGCCATAGAATATCCACAAACAACAGAGCTAGCTGCTCTAGAGAAGGAAAAGGAGACATTCAGACAAGAAACACTAAATTACAAAGCTAATGTGTTGCAGCTGGAAAAAGAGAAAGAGAATTGGTCACAAGGACATGTAGCAACATCAGATATGGATGTCATTATACCTTCTAATACATAATCTAGATCAAGCACTAATGGATTGGTTCAGGATATGTCCCAAGTAAGCTTGAAGACAGGGGATATCAATAACCTTAAGGAGGTCATAGAAAAGCTGCAGCAAGAGATGAAAATGAAGGAAGAAAGGATGGCCCAATTTCAAAAGGATAATCAAGATTTGCAAGAGAGGGTGAACAAATTGAAAATGAGGTTGAAGGGTAAAGGACTTTTGCAAGGAGCTAAACACGTAATCTGGGATGTTGTTGTTGCTGAAGCTGCTAAGTTCAGGGTTTACCTAAATTTTATAAATGACAAAGACAACATGGTTGTCACTGCCCGAAGCAGATGTACTGTTGTTAATGAGATACTGGAAAAAAATCCCTCGGAATGGGCCCAAAACACTATTGACTTGCCGAATTTTGTGCCCACTGCTAATTTTCATACCATTGGGGTAAAGGATAGGACTGTATTGATCATTTTGGCCATGAGGATCATTTCTAAACACAATTTGATCAAATCGGTTCAAACCAAAGATGTGCAAATGGAGCAAAGCATACAATAGTTTAAAGATACATTTGAAAAATTGTTTATCAAGGGCCTCCCACCATTTTTGGATGGTGAAGAGAAATTATACAATCAAGAGGAATACAATTCTCTCCTCACTCAATGCAGAATGGATCATTCAAAATTTGAAGGCATGGAAGAAAACGTGAAGGGGCCCAATTTGGTGGAATATTTGGCTGCAGAATTTGAGATTTTGAATCAGTTCAAGACAATGAAGATTGGGTTTCCAACTATGTCTTACACTACCTGCATTGACCTGGAGATTCTGATAAAGGAGATGATGGATTATGAGATTCCTTTTGAGTTACAGTGGAAGGAGATCATACGGTTAAGAAAGACAAAATGCAGTTTTCCAGGAACCAATAAGTAACTTCCAGGTGTCACGAAACTGGCAATTTCGATAGGATATCTGAGCAGGATAGATAGCGCAAAGGAAGATGAGCAGTTAGAGAGATTCGTCCCTAGTCTATGAAACATTTTTTGTTTAATCATTGTAAATCGGTTCATATGCCGAGACTGTCAGTTGAAATTATTATAGTCAGTTTTAGAAGCTGAAACATTTCAGTGTCATCCATTGTAATCGAATTGTATAAGTACTAGAAATTTTGAATGAATTAATGTTTCCATAAGTGAAAGGGAACCTTTTTGTTGCTTTTAAACTCTATTGTAATTTTCTAGAGCATAATTGAATATACATGCAGAAGATTTTGAAGTCTCTGTGAAAAGATTCTAATGGTGGTGATATGAGTTTGGTCCTCTCTCATCGTATGTATTTCCTGTGATTCTTTATTTCCATTTTCACTATATTCTGTTTAGATTGGATAGTTAAAATCTCAGAATTCATATTATGATGCTCTCGGCGTAAGCAGTTTAAACTGTGTGAATTTCCTCTTAACTAATTCATAATTCATTTCAGTAATGCTCTGATGCAGTTATTTGTTTTCTCTTTCTTCTTACACCCTGCTTAAAATCAAATTCATTGCCTCATTTAGCCTTTATCCTCTGGAGAGTTGGCCAGCCATTTTTTTTCATTCAATTTCAGAATTTTGACTCCATAGCCCTGAGTGTTCCTCCCCTTCTTTGCCAACAAATTTTATAAAAACCCCCAAAACAATCTGAATCTAGCACTTGATTTCCAAAGATATATCAAGTGACACGAGAGATCCCTCTCTGAGGTTAGAAGGCTAATGCCCAGCTCTAAAGTAGATTGAAACAATTACCTCTATCGTTTGTCTATCAACTGGACAAAATTTACAGAGTGCTAACATTCTAGCATCGCTGCCGGGGACGAAATTGTAAAATCTTCCCTGGGAAAAATGAATTTAAAGACTTAGTTTGATCCCTGAGGGTGACAGTGGATCAAATACCTTATTGGCTGAGATTATTTTTTCCTTGGCGACTCCATTACCAAAATACCAGTTGCACCAAACAGTGTGAAATAGAAATCCTGGCTCCTAAGAAAATTCACACCAGAAGCAACCCATACCCAGAAGCCGCAATCCCTGTGTCTGACCCTGAAAAGCTTGTACGCAAAAGAAAAGAAAATCCAGTAACCCCAGTGTTGCGTCTAGACCAATATATGTCCTTTCCCAAGGACGAAGTGACTAGCCTTGAAGACCTTGAGTTTGATGTGAAATTTGAGCAAGACCTATTCAAAACTAAGTCTGAATATTGTTTAAGTGAGACCATATTTGATGGAAAGAGATTCCAAGATTTAATTTTAGTTGCATCTGCTAGGCCTATAGTGATCCCCGCTCATAACCAACAACCACTCTGACCCCTCACAGCAGCTATGGCAGCCAACTTTTCTCTCCTCATACTTCCTTCTCAACTACATGATCTACCTCAAGATTATAACCAAAGGATCAAACTATATGATGCTAAAGGTAACATATCAAATCAAAAGCATCTAGACTGGTTTAATGATTTCATAGACTTGGAAGAGGTGGAATTTGAAGATGTGAAAATGAGGCTATTTACACAAAGTCTTGCAGGAGAAGTGAGGAAGTAGTTCAGACCCATTCCACCAGCTAGTATCACAAATTTCGAGGCCTTTGAAACAAGATTCCTTGCAAAATGGGGAGATAAGAAAAATCCCTTTCAGTTGTTGACCCAATACAACAACATGAAGAGATCACCTGACGAAACAGTGCAAGATTTTTCAACCAGATTCATGAAGGTCTATAATGTGATTCCTATTGAGGTAAACCCCCCCCCCAAAGCTGCTCAGCTCAGATATGCTGATTATTTTGAAAGTGACTTTGCTTTATTATTAAGAGAGCGAATATCTGCCACATTGGATGATATGATGACTGATTCCATAGAATTTGAAGTGAACCTAATGGCTTCATGGAATATGAAAACTAATTCTGGAAGGGACATAAACTAAACTCAGGAGAAAGCACAACCCTCAACATCACAAACATCAGAATAAATGTTTGAAGCAATGATGGGAAACATGGAGAGAATGATGGAAATGATGACTCTAGGTAATAGGTCTAACCCCAGAGAACAGGCTGATGGTCCACCCAGAAATCCGAGGAGACCAACGATCCCCCAAATTAGACAAAGAGAGCAAAGAAATCATGGAAATCAAGGGAACCAAGAAAATCAAGTAGATCAGGCGAATAAGGGAAATCAAGGAAATCAGGGAGATCAACAAATAAGACCTCCTTTTCAAAATAATTATATAGATGAAAATTACGATGGATATTTTGAAGACAACATGAACTGCTATGATGATAAAGAAACATAAGTGTTTTTGACTAAAGAAGAACATGACTAGTACATGGATGCAAGTGAGATATTTTTGCAAGATGAAGAGGAAAGGTTGTCAGTAGAAACAAAAGATTACTAGACAGGATTGCAAAATGCCATCATGAAATTCCAAAGATAATACAACCTTCGAAATCAAAGGGTACCTCCAAATCATCCAAAGGGAAATCCTCCGAAGGGAAACCCCACCAAAGAAGTTCAAAGTAACATACCTTCTTCAAGTCAGCCCAAAAAAGATTCTGCTACAAAGGATTCAACTACAAAAGACTCTACTTCAAAGGATTCAACTGCAAAGGGTACTGTGGACAAAGGAAATCAGAAAGAAGAACCACATAAGAGAATATTGGAGGTAAGGAAAGAAACGATCACCAAAGAGGTAGAGAAGAATTCATCCTCTTTTAATTTTGAAAGTGAGATAGCTAAGATCAAAATTTCTGTACCATTTAATGAATTAATCAAGAATAGCGAATATAGAAATAAGATCATAAAGATGCTTAAAATAGAACAGGCTTATGATACCATGAACGTACAAGATGACCACCCTGCCATCTTATTCAAACCAAGAGTAGAAGAAAATGGTGATAACAAATAAGTTCCCCCTTTCTATGTTATCCTGAAAGAACTTGATATGACTCTACACAATGCCATGTTGGATTTAGGGGAATCTCATAACCTAATGCCCAAAGTGGTCATGGACCAACTAGGTTTGGACATCACCACGCCTTACAAAGACTTGTTCTCTTTCGATTCCAGGAAGGTGAAATGCCTAGGTCTTATCAAAGATTTGGTGGTATCTTTGGCACAAATTCCAGTAAAGAACATGGTCATGGATGTAGTAGTGGCTGACATCCCTCCCAAATTCGATATGCTTTTTTCAAGATCTTAGGCTGCAAAATTAAAAGGAACCCTCCATATGGACATGTCATATGCCACCATCCCTATTTTTCATTCAAGACAGAAGGTTGTTCATAGAAGTTTTTCTCAAATACACGGTCAACAACAAGTCACATCCTAGCAATCATCCCATATGCTCCATGGAAAATTAGTTGGAATCTTCTATTTTCTTAAATGACATGTGTTGCGAAGAGGAAGAACCAGAAATATACATGCCCAACAAGGGGAGATATGATCAACAAATTGAGGAAGACTCAAAACAACAGGGCGAAGCAGAAGATCAGATATGGAAGATGAGTTTTGATGGAGTTGCATGAAGAGAAGGAGCAGGATTTGGCGTTTGGATCAATCATCCCAAAGGAGATTCAAAATTATGTTCTTATAATCTTGTTTTTGAATGCACAAATAAAATGGCTGAATATGAAGCATTAATATTGGGGTTAAAGTTATTGAAAGAATTGGGTGCCAAAAGAATTGATATACATGGAGACTCTGAGCTAATTATAAATCAAATCAAAGGCATATACCAAGAAAAACACCCCAGACCGAGGGCTTATTAAAATCTGGTACTAGACCTCCTTGAGAAGTTTCCATAATGTAATCTTTCAGCAATTCCAAGAGAACAAAATCAGGTCGTTGATGCCTTGGCTACTTTAGCAACAATTTTCAAAGTTCAATTTCCCTGAAAAAAGCTACAAGGTTGAGGTCAAGTACAAGTACAAGCCAGTAGTACCAGATAATATGAAGCACTGACAAGTTTTCGAGGATGACAAACAGATAGAAAGTTTAATCAAGATGGAGAATGAGTTTGAGAAGTTGAACATTGATGATGAATACTGTGACGATGAGGTGGATGAAACTACTTTCACAAAGGAGGGGTATTTTGACAATTAGATTGTAGGCAAAGATATCGTTCAACTAAAGAGAAACATCATTCCTAAAGGTCTGGTTCCATTGGAGAAACTCTTTGATAATAATGATGTGGCCAGAAGTCCAAATATTATAGTAAATGAAGGGGATGTGGAAGATTGCAATATTGGGACCTCATAGGATCCAAAGATCGTTAAGCTGTCCAGAAAGCTTAGGCTCGAAGTCAAGGAGAGGTACGTAAAATTGATGAAAGAATTCCCTGATGTTTTTGCATGGAGCTATGATGATTTGAAAGTCTATGACACAAGTATAATTCAACATGTTATCCCAATCAAAGAAGATCACAATCCATTCAAACAAAAATTGAGAAGGATAAATCCTTTTTTCCTATCCCTGATTGAGAAAGAAGTAAAGAATCTATTTGAATCTAAAATCATAGTGTCCCTGAGATTTTCCAAATGGGTGGAAAATCTGGTGCCAGTCAGAAAGAAGAGTGGAAAAATCCGATTGTGTGTGGATTTTAGGAATCTGAACAAAGTATCTCTAAAATATCATTACTCGTTGCCTAAGATGGATCACATTTTACAGAAGGTGGTGGGTTCTCAGAAGATGTCAATGTTAGATGGCTTCTCAAGATACAATTAGATTATGGTGCACCCTGACAATCAGGAAAATACGACATTTACCACACCATGGGGTGCATTTATGTATGCCAAGATGCCTTTTGGGCTTATGAATGCAGGGGAGACGTTTCAAAGAGCTATGGATATAGATTTTGTCGATGAAAAACAAAAATTCATTGTTATCTACCTTGATGACATCACTGTGTATTCTGCCTCAAATGAAGAACACCTCAAGCATCTTAGAAGGGCATTTCAAAAATGTAGAAAGTTCAGAATCTCGTTGAATCCTAAGAAGTCGAATTTCACCATGGAAGAAGGAACGCTGTCGGGTCAAATTATTTCAAAAGAAGGGATAAAGGTAGATCCCAACAGATTTGAGGGAATCCTGAAAATTGGCATACCTAGAAGTAAAAAAGAGGTTCAATCTTTCCCGGGGAAAGTGATTTTTCTGAGAAGGTTTATCCCAAATTTGGCTGAAATCATAAAACACACCACAAACATGCTCAAGAAGGGAAATGAAATAAAGTGGATTCCTGAAGCAAGAAAATCCTTTGAAGACATCAAAGTGGCATTGACCAAGGCTCCAGTACTTGCAAGTCCTAATTTTGAGAAGGATTTCATATTGTTCTCTTTCACCTCAGAACACACAATTGTTGGTGTTTTTCTCCAGAAAGATGACCAGAATTTTGAGAAACCCATAGCATATTACAACAAGACATTGAGGGATGATCCTTTGAAATATGACATCATGGAGAAGCAAGCATATGCTCTGATTAGAGCTTTGAAATAATTCAGAGTTTACATCCTACATTGTCATACTACTGCTTATGTACCCAAAAACTCAGTGAAAGACATCATGTCCCAGCCTGATCCTGAAGGAAAGAGGGGAAAATGGATAGCAGTGTTGTTAGAATATGACTTGAAAATAAAACCAACCAAGTTGGTCAAGGGACAGGGGTTGGAAAAGCTGATGGCACAGAAAAATTGTGAACTTTTAGGAATAAAATTCATTGCAGAGTTGTCAGACAGTACAACAGAAGAGGAAAAGGCGACTCCACAAATATCCCAAAAATTTCTCTACTTTGCATGGTATGCAGATATCATCTTTATGTTAAAAAATTTCCAGGCTCCTCTTGAATTTAGTAAAACAAAATCTAGATTCTTGAAACTGAAGGCAACAAAATTTTGTATAGTGAATGAATCGCTATATTGAAAAGATCCATGAGGAATTTTATTGAGCTGTTTAATAGAAGGAGAAGCAGAGAAAACCATCAGAGAGTTCCATAAGGGTGACTGTGGAGGTCATCATTATTGGAAGACAACTGTGCATAATATTTTGAGGGTTGGGTTCTATTGGCCCAACGTTTTTCCTGATGTCTTTAAAGAGGTTTCAAAATGCCATGAATGTCAGATTTTTGATGGAAAAGGAAAGTTGCAACCTCTGCCTTTGAAGCCCATTTCTGTCGAAGCTCCTTTCAGATAGTGGGGTCTCGATTTTATAGGGGAAATACATCCATAATCGTCAGCCCAACATAGATGGATTCTGACAGCAACAAATTATTTCACTAAGTGGATTGAGGCAGTTCCCAACAGGCATGCAACAAATGATGTTATCATCCATTTTTTAGAAGAAAATATTATGTCCAGGTTCGGGTGCTCGACTAAGATCATAACAGACAATGCAACAAATTTCAAATCTAAGAAAATAGAAAAATTCCGCAGTGATTACAATATCACCCTTGGTCATTCTACATCATACTACCCTCAAGGGAATGGATTGGTTGAGTCTTTGAATAAAAGCTTAGTCAGAATTATCAAAAAACTGTTGCAAGAGAATAAAAAGGTATGGCACAAAAAGCTCATCCACGCACTGTGGGATGATAGGATATCCCCAAAAATATCCATTGCCACATCCCCTTTCCAGATCATCTATGGAACTGAAGAAATTTTTCCTACTACATTGGGGTTTCTAGGAATGAGACTATTGCAGGATAAAGATGCAGAGACAGATGCCACTCAAAGAAGGAAGGATGAACTCATCAGTGTACAACAAACCAAAGAAAACTATTTCGACAATACTTAGCTGCACCAAGACAAGATCAAAGAGGCTTTCGATAGACATACCAAGGTGGATGACTTCGAAACAGGAGACTGGGTACTAAAATGGGATTCCAGAAACGGAGATAAGGGAAAACATGGGAAATTTGATCACCTATGGCTGGGCCCATTCAAAATTGCAGCATAGCATGGGAGAAATGCCTACTTGTTACAAGAGAGTAATGGAGAACTTGTTGGAGGAGGGTCTGTGAATGGAAGTTTCCTCAAGCATTACATTGTTTGAACAATCATCACCCCGCCCACTCATTATACATAATCATTTTTACATTTTCGCATAAAGAAGTTGGAATAAAAGCAACATAATTGAAGCCCAAGGTGAAGGCCTTGAGCTATGCTAGGTCAATTTTGAGTTTTTGAATAAAGACCAGTGGATTCAGATCACATGGATAAGCCACATCCCAATGGATAGGCACTAGGTCTACAGTTCTTTGCTACCTCGCAAGGAGGGTAGCATCCCCAGTTGGAGCCTATGTTATCACCATAACAATTTTGTGTGGAATACAAGTTTGAGATTTAGTAGAAGGCTAAAGTAGTGTGGATATGCGGCTTGATTTGGAGGGCCAGGTTATATCTGGCAGAGAAGGGCCAAATATAGCAGAGGCGTGGAAGTTGATGAGGCCCGACGGACTGTAGATCTTGAAGCAGTCCAGATCGACGACCAAGACACATATCGGGCGGTGAAGTAGCACGAAAGATAATTTCTCAAGGGTGGGCTAAGAAAAACACCATGATTTTATTTCATGGACATGTGGCACCATCAGAGGCATATCGAGGCAAAAAACGGTCTACCCAAAATTGTTTTTCCCCACCCCCGATATCGAAAAGCACATATAAAAGGAGGGCCCCGGTCATTATTTTATGATATTTCAAAGCGTTCAAACGTTAGAAAAATTTATGCAAACACTCCATTCGAAACTTAAGCTCAACAGTGAACCAGATTCAAGCATTCTCCACAAATTCACATGTATTTTTCATTATGGCCACGAAGCTTGTCATTTTATCCATAACAAAGCAAAAACTTGCCTCTAAAGAAGAATCCCTAATTGACCATGACTTAGATGTATTTGACACATAAATAATAGTCTCACCCATTTTCGCGTCCAAATCCAATTTTCTAGAAAATGTTGGAAAACAGATACCCTTACTTGAAGCGGCCCAAGCCTCCATTACCCCTTACATTGTAGAAGTCGTTTTCCCTTTCCCATAGTTTGTAAATTGGTGCGCGGAACAATATTCGCGGGAGAAAAGGTCATTTTGAATAAGTTAGGCTTAGAAGTCTTATGCGAAATAGATAGCCCGTCAATTCGACACACCCTCAGTATACCAGAGTCTTCCCCCTCAGTGTCAGAGCCCTTCGAGGAAGAAAAAATGATCACAATCTACAAAGAATGTCCCCCCAAAGTAAAAACCCTATTTTTGCAGACCATTGTTAAACCTGAACACTATCCTGAGAGTCCGTCGTTACCTATCAATGTAAGCTTCATGGTTATTGAAGTCCAATGGGCTTGTTCCATACTTTGTAAAATTATAGGATTGGATAAGGACAAGTTTGTAGAAAAATTCATGTTGGGTTTCTTGTTGACATTTTTTCTGTCAGATTCTAGTCAGTCGGTCTGTATCAGTTTTGAAAAGTTCATCACGGACAATATGCACCAACAACTGGTAAATTTCAATTCACTGAGACACTTCAGGTACTACACGCACTTGCTGAGAATGTTCTTGGAATTGAATAAGACCGAATTCCCTTAAGCCACATTCATATTGACTAAATGCAAAAGGATCACCATGCTTATTTTCATAAACAAGATCATGTCCAGGGTTTATAGTCTCATCTTCGGCACAGACCTGCCAAGGGTTTTGGAAGAAATGAAAATATCTTTGCAACCCAATCCATATAACATGGTGGGATATTGGATGTTGTTCACACACTCTACTATAATTTGGGTATACGGTTATCAAGAAGGAACTTACTTTTTGCTTGTCTTCCTGAATCCCAGAGTCTTTGCCCTAGAGTTCATCAGAAAAAGATAGAGCATTTTCTGAAAATGCGCAAAGCATCTAACTTAAAATTTCCTTTCGTAATAGGGCCCTTTGTGGAAAAGAAAAGATCTTGTTTACCTCAGATCCAAGCCAAACTCAGTGGATTCGGGTTTACACAGTTGCAAGGGAGGAAATATGATGGGACATGTTGGTCATTGTTGGTCGTTGATAGGTCATTGCTAGTCGAGACGTGTTGGTCATTGCTAGCCGCAGAGTGAAAGGTTGATGGTAACCGAGATTCATCCGTGCCTATAGAGTGAGATTGTTGTTGAGGGTTACCCAGACGTTGGGTGACTTCTCCTATATGCCTCGTGTTGCGATTAACTCCCCTGAGAACACTTGCCAATTCCTGATTGTGCCTATTTTCCAATTGCTGCATATGAGTCTAGATTTCGGCCATATTTTCTCGGATCACTTGATTTTCCTGTTGGAGTTCATGATGTTTCGAGCCTGATTATTCTTCTATGCACCTTCAGTCAATCCACAAGGCTTGGAATTGTTCGTGGAGGTCTTTCATGGCACAAACTGGGCATGTGTAAGGGTCTCTGGATCTACGTCACATGGTGTTTCAATGCGTGAGGGGGGTGCAGGTGTTGTGTAGGAGGCTAGATGGGAGGAAGAGTTGTGAAGAGGGGAGTAGGGAGAATTGTGCAAAACCGAGAGGGAAGCAGAGCCAAGAAAGTGGGCTAAATAGGATGGACTGAATCTAGTTTCCAAGTCTTAACATATCGTTAATATCTGGGGTAGCCATCACATCCCACAAGCGAGAAAGGAGTTGAAACAGATGAAGTTGTCGAGCTGACGTAGGGGGAAGTCGGTTGATCATCCAGAACTTCAT
>SNQJ01S0024818.1:13214-27585 GCA_010110895.2 Picea sitchensis | reverse complement strand
AAAGTAAAAAAAATGTTCAATTACTCAAGGAAAACTTAGCAGTTGCAAGGAACCGAATGAAGCAACAAGTTGACCAACATCGAACAAAAAGATAATTTGAAGTTGCAGAATGGGTATTTGTAAGACTTCAACCTTATAAATAATTATCTCTTAAACACCAAGGAAAGAATAAGTTGGCTACACAGTTTTATGGACGATATCCAATTAACAAGAAAATTAGTCACGTAGCTTATGGGTTGGAATTACCAGATAAAATTCATATCCACCATGTTTTTCATGTATCGTGTCTAAAAAGAGTCTTAGGGAAACACCAAAAGGCGCAAACAATGCTTCCCATGTTGGATGAGGAAGGACGAATCATTTTGGAACCATAAGCCACTATTGCCACCAGAGAAAAGAAATTGTGTTCTCGAGTGATCAAGGAGTATCTTATTAAATGGAAAAATATTTCGAAAGAAGACGTAGCATGGGAGTGAAATCACTTTTGCCAGTTACATCCTTTGTTACCATTTCTTTGAGGACAAATCAAAATTCAAGGGAAGGGCAATTATATATAAATAATAATAAAATAAAAATAAAAAGAAAATAACAATAAATTATAATTATAATTTAAACAATTAATTAAAAGTCATGACAAAAATGCATGACTCTCCAAAAAAGTCATATGGGCCATTCTATATTGTGCCCCTTGTCATTGTAATAATCATCAATTGTAAAATACATCATTTAAGTATATATATTCTTATACTTATTATTTCCATCGTTGAATATTATCTACCCGCGTTTACGTTCCACCCACTAACAGATATACGACTCATGTCCTCTCTTAGAATCCTCCTTCATTGGATTGGATCCACCTCGAGCATCATAGGACACTTTGATGACATCCTTCGATGGATCTAATGGTCCTCGTTGCACCTCATCCACTGGTCTAGGTTTGTTTAGAGGTTACAACTACACAATAGTTAAGATTACAAGACCTTACTCCTTAGAATAGTCTATATGAGATCTGATGGTTGAGATCATATGGGACACCTCCCGACAGATCGACTGTCCTCGAACTACCTCTTCGTCGGACTCCCCTAGAGACCTTCATCTAGGTCTCCAACTGTACGTCTTTTGATATACTTACACTCCTCACACTGGTCATCGATAGTCCCAAATTTCATCTCCTCATCCTTAGATGGATCAATGACTCTCATTATCTTGGAGCCTCCTCCATTGGAGTCCTTTTGCAACCTTGCACTTAGACACTCTGATGATCTAACCTTTCTATCAATGGTCAGGATCACCTCATAACATTGAATCTACAATTGTCATTCATCTTGACTCAAAATACGGGTTTTCTTCAAGGTGACAGTTTGATTCAAGACTAACCAGTCAGGGTCCTTCATGCTTATTCACTAAGGCTTTATCAGGTTTCCTTGAGGTCTGGGTTCCATTACCAAAATTGGCTAAGACAATCCCACTTCAAAACTTGGTTGAATATCTACATCTTGCAAGCTTTCCATTTCAAGACATGAGGTTTTACTGGATTTAAGGTTCACTAGCTACAAAAATACCTTTCTAGATATTAGAACCTTATGCCATCACTCATCTAGTGAAGGTTTATATCCTACAATATTTCCATTTCAAAGGCTTTTAGTTTTCATAGGGATACACCCTACCTTTGCACTACTTACTTGGATATTCATATTCATTAGGTTAATAGTGAAAACAATCATACATAATCCATTTTCCTCAGGAATTCAACCATCCATTCCATATATTCACATTTATCATATAAACCATAAAAAAAATATTTACATCACCAAACATAAATCAAACATGTTAGGTTGAAACACTTATATGTTCAATGAGATATCAAACCATCCAACTAAATGAGAGAGAAATCCTTTCCTCCTAGCCATAGGCTATATTGTAGGATGCCTTTCTACAACATACCACCCATGTGCCAAGCCATGATACCACAAGGGGATTGATTCAACTAGTTTACAAGTCCAAAATTGTCCAAGAAGGTTACTCCCCTTCACTCCACTAGCAACACCATAAGTTACCCTCTTCCCATTGAGCTCATGACCTCCACGGGTTTATCAGGAACCTTACCAATTGGATTTACTCTGCAAAAATGAGTCCCTTCTCTACTATACAGTCCCTCAACGAAGTCCCCTTATTAATGTCGGTTTATTTCCATTAATCACGAAGTCGCGGTCCTCTATTTCTTTAGTTTGGATTTGGGTCTTCTCTGTTCCAAGGTGGCCATTAATTCCTTGGGAAAGTTTTATATTTTCCTCCAAGAAAAATTCCTAGCAACTTTGTTGCTCATAGCGACATGCATGAGTCTCCTCGTCACTTCTTTATCTACCTATTAGTGTGTAACTCACTTTGTTCACTGTGATTCTCTATGAGAACCCATCTACAACTTTTCAGACTACTGTAATATTTCTGAGCACATTTTCCTCTTCCGCCTTTGTTGGTTTTTCAACTCTGCTTTCTTATTCACTGCTCCTCCTCTGGCGATGTTTTCCATCTTTGGTCTCTTCTTCCATCCAATCCTTGGGATTATTGTGGCTTCTTTCAGACGCAACCCTCCAGTCAGGGACCTGAATTCAAAGGGGAAATCTAGTGCAACCTTGTGTCAGTTTTCAATTGACTCTTGCTTCTTCCAAACACCAAATCCACCAACATTTATAACTTCTTCAACCACCAATCATATTCTCCTTAACTAATCACGTGGTTCTATGAAAATCTAAGTACATTGGAAGGTGATGTATTAAATTTTGCAGGTGTAGGCTGGAATGTTGAGCAAGCTTCCTATTTTATTTATTCAAACTTCTCCACTCCACCTCACCAATTCCCACTTGTGATATTATGGTCATTTCTCAAGGCATTTTCCTTCTCAGTCAATTGTATGATATTTTCCAATAATCATAAACATAATTACATGCTTTGTAATAACATTACATGAAGTCTTAGCATAATTACAGTTATGGGGGGAAACAAGGTGTTACATTCTGGATTTTTTAATATTAGTAATAGTATAGACTAGTTTATTTTAGTTTTATCTCCAAGGACATCTAACCACAAAAGTTATTTAATTCGACATATTAGTTATAGTCGATTTTAAAGTAAGTTTCTTTGAGTTTGATCTCTATACATATGGTGGTAAACTTAACATAATTTACCCTATAAGCAACCTCAGTTGCATTTTGTGGCATTTTTCTTATTAATGAAATTTAGTCTTTATAGAAATAAATTCATTTTATTTCTTTATTTTAAAAGAGTGTCTACCATCTTCCTTTGGAAAATAGAAGGGTTTTTTCAATTTTATAAAGACTAGAATTAGGTTGAAGTTATAAGTAATGATTCAAAATGTATTTTGATCGTAATTTTTATTTATACATAGAAATTAGTGATGATTATCCAAATCCCAATTGATTGGGGTTTATTGTACAAAATTGATCAGTTATGAGGAAAAATAACATGACTAACCTTGTAAATATTTCAAGAGGTGTGATTATCCAAAAGGTTCATTTTGAAAAGCTCAAACCTAAATGGGTGTTCTTTTTATGTGATTCATGGGTTGCCATATAGATAAAGTAATTTTAAATAGTTTTATAATTATAAGGGGTGACCATATGGGAATGATAATAAAGGGCAATGTTTGTTAAGATTATAAACTTTTATTTCTTTAGAAGCATTAATGTATATTTATTACATTATGTACTATGTTTTGCACCTCTACGTATAGTTGGTTATTGTCTTTTTGTGTAGTTTAGAATTCAAGTTGTTATTATTATGATTAGCTTTAAATATGAAATAAAAAATAATGATATAAATTGTTATGAACATTAATTGTGTAAAATGGTTAATGAAAAATGAGAATTAACATGTAATTGGCATAAATCCATTTTAACTTTGGATCTATCAAGTCTCAAGAGAGATCCAATCCATCTAGATTTAAATTTTGGTTCTTCAAGTTTTGATATTTTCTCACTTGATACACTTAACTTATATGGTATTTAATTCGTTTAAACTTATGTAAATATTTGATAATTGGATTGGTTGCACATCAAATTATTTATTCATAAAATACCTTTACAATTTGCTTAGCACAATAATTTTTCACAAAGAATAATAATATTTTTTTTTTCTTTTTATAGTTTTAAATTATTATGGTAAGTGAGAAATTCAAAATTTATTTCATTTTCTTATTTTTTTTGAGAAACATATTCATAATATAAATTCAAACAATTATCATGAAACTAATCACTATATCAATTCAAACGCTTTACTAAACTTGTTTTGAATTATTTTCCTATAATCTCTTTATATTTATGATGATGATTTCTCTCTCTCCCTCTCTCTCTCTCTCTCTCTCTCTCTCTCTCACACACACACACACACACACACACACACACACATGCATTTTATTATTTTTCTTTGGTCCTAACCCACTTTGAAATCTATTTTGTTTTTTTCCTTAAGGTCGACACTGAATTATTTTTTTCCTTATTGATATTTTAGTGTTATTTTTTAAAATGSCACATGTCAAATCCATGTTGAGAATGGAATTACACCTTTTTCATACTAGGTTGTAGAAAGAAACTCTTGACATGATCATATTGTCTTCTCTTGACATAATCATATTGACTTTTTTGTGCTAATAATTTTAGTATGTACATARTATATCTAATAAACTTGTTAACATAGACTAGCACACCTAATCTTGAAGGATTTAAATTAAACACCTATTAGTATGGAACTAATCAATGCTCAATAACATTAGTAATAACTAATTCTACTAACCCCTTATATATATAGAAAATCCAAAATTATCAAACCCTTAAAACTTTACTCATCACATACTAAGACTTTACTTGACATTCCATAGTATAAGCATTTTAAATTTTTTAAATGCAAAATATTAAAGTTCTTTTTCCATTTATTATTTCAAAATAAATAACACAACTCCTACTTATCCTATGGTAGATAAAAAGTCTATCATCCTATTTGTCTTAATAAAACACCTACATTTTATATAACTATACATATAAATACAAATTTAGATATTCAAAATTACTAACAATTTGTACAACTACCATATTCAAAATATATTATCTTTGAAGGGCACGATCTTGCATTCTTGTCGATTTTAAGTTTGTTTCCATTATTGAGAGCTTTAACTTCGTTTGAATAAATCAATTTGGTAGCTTTTGTTTCATGATTTCTACAACATTTTTAAAAATTGAAATTTGACATATTATATTAAGAAGTGTTATAATGAAGCTAAATATCGAGCATAAAAAAATATAGTTCTGCAAATCATACAAAATTGATAGCTGTTACGAGCCACCATAGAGATTTTTCTAGGGTTTTTTGGTTATTACATCCCAACTGTGCTTATAGATGTACAACTTAAAAAAAACACCTAACATTTTAGTTCCTTTGAACAACATATACTTAACAAAAAATGTGATTGTTGAGCACCTCCTCCTAACCTACATTGGATGGAGGAGAGTTATGTTTTCCTATATCCATATCATCCTTCAATTGGCACACCATTTCCTCTTCCTTGAGCTTTGCATGGGCTGAATTAATTGACATTTTTTTTTATTGTAGAATGTGAATTGCATGTCCTTGCTAAGATTTATCATCATATTCTACAACATGTTGCATTATCCTTCCAATGTATTGATTTTTTTCTTTTGATGAACTAAGATTCCCATTACTTTATCATTTTGTGAGGTACATATATTCTCATTGTAATGCACATTAGTAGCTATTGAGAAGACAGAGGATATGTTTCATTGGATTAAATTTTTATGTCTACAACAGGCCCTACTAATCTCTTGAGCTTCTCTGTGGTCCATGATTTTAAAACCCAAAATATAAATGTTTGTGAATAGCGAAGCCAAAGTGAGGTCATTATAACCTCGAAGGGTTCCTTCTTCTTCAAAGAGCCAACATGACGCAACTCACAGACCTGAAGCAATTCTAACACCTACATGACTATGCTAAGCCATCAAAATGCACAACGAAACTCATTTTTAAACATACAACAAACAATTCATTTACTGTTGTTAAGACTAAATAGAAGAATTTAAATACAACTACAAGAACAAAAAATGCTATGAATCCTTGCTTTTATTATTGATTTTCAAAATGCCTTCATTACAATGCGATCGAGAAACACATATCTTATCTCCATACCAAAACCAATTTACTATGTTGTTCTTCTGCAGACTGTACCATCTCTTCTAGATATTTTTCTTGTTGGTTGTCTCAATCACTTCAAATTGGTCTAAGGAACCTTCCTTTCTTCTAGTTTGAAAATCAACCTCTAGATATTCCTCCCCCCTTCATTTTATGTTGTTTCTATCAGTTGATTTGTTTCCTCTGTCGTTGGAAAGAAGAACAATCATGATTGTTCATTTCCCAGTTGTTTTCCCAATTCAATTTTGTTTCCTCCTACTTCACCAATGATTTCGACTTGGCAATTAATCTTCATGAGTTACATGGATTGAGTTTAGAATCATCACATTGAGTTGCAACATAAAGTTTCCAATGCAAATCCTGTAGCCTGGAGTCACATCATAGGAGTTGCAGCGAGTTGCAACACCAATCTTGTAGCGTGGAGTTGCAGTGAGTTGCAACCCTATCAATTTTTACCAAGGAGTAAGAACAAGAGCTTCCAAGTAGAGTTGCAACCATCCTTATTCGTCCTAAATTAACTTATACATAAATTGAATTTTTTTTGGGTGATGTGGATTTCCCATAACCAAAGATGCTCCTGCATCAGACACCCTTGGTAAGAAAACATGAGCTCCTGGCTCATGTGGTCGTTGTTCCATAGGATGAAGAGTTTTGCAGGTTCCTTAGTTCTTCTTTAAAAACTCACGATGGATCCTCAGATCCTTTGTGTTTCCATTTGATTAAATGTTAAAGATATTCCTTGTTGCAAGTTTTTTTACCAATCCTTCTGGCCAAAATTTCTTCCACTTCCTCAACTCGCTTGACTGGTAATTGTTCCCATATGTCCAAAGTAATTTCGTCATCACAATTTTCTCCTTCATGGGACTCATATAGATCATGAATATTGAATGTTGGAGATATATCGAACTTGTCAGGAAGTTCCAACTGATAAGCATTATCATAAATGTTCCTCAAGATTTTGTACGATCCTATCTTTTTATACTTAAGTTTGTTATAAGTACCTCTCGGAAATTGTTCCTTTCTCAAGTGAGCCATGACTAACTCATCTTATTTAAATAATTATTTTCTTCACTGTAGGACAATCCTTTTTTTATACTTTTTATTGCTTTCTTGTAGTTTATGCTTCACTTTCTCATGAAATTCATTCATAATGTCTGCAAAATCAATGGCATTAACACTCCTTTTATCTCTTGTATCATGTAAATCAACTAAATATACCACCCCCTTAGGTGACCTGCCATAAACAATTTGGAATGGGCTCTTCCCTGTAGACTTGTTCACTGAATCGTTGTAAGTGAATTCAGCATGTGCCAAAACTAAATACCATTGTCTAGGATTTTCACCACTCAAACTTCTCAATATGTTTCCTAAACTTTGGTTCACCACCTCGATCTGCCCATCTATTTGGAGATTATAGGATGAACTATAAAGTAACTTGGAACCCAACCTTTTCCAAAGTGTCCTCCAAAAGTAACCAATAAATCTTGTGTCTTTGTCTGAAGTAATACTCCTCTGTAGGCCATGTAACCATACCACTTCTCTGAAAAACAAGATAGCCACTTCACTAGCATCACTTGTTTTCTTGCATGCTATAAAATGTGCCATTTTTGAAAAATGATATACTACCACCATTACATAATCATACTTCCTTCATGTCATAGGTAGCCCCAACAAAAAATCTATGCTTACATCTTCCCATGGTCTTTCAGGTACCGGTAATGGAGTGTAAAGTCTTGTATTCTGACTTCTTCCTTTAGCTAATTGACAAAATCTACAACATTCAAATTTTTTTATGACATATTTGTTGATGTTGGGCCAAAAGTACCATTCTTTCACCAATGATGTGGTTTTATCCATGCCACAATGTCCTCCTAAACCGCCACTATGCAACTCTTTAATGAGGTTCAACCATATCGATCTATGTGGAACACACAATTGTTGTTTCTTAAACAAGAAGCCTTCTTGAATGTGTTACTCTAAGAATGAGGTTCGATCCATACTCCATGGTTCTCTACATGCTTTCCAAGCCTCTGCAAAATGTACATCCTCTTGATACAAACCTTTACACATTCCAAACTTACCACTGCAACTGACATGGTGTTTAGTAATACTGTCCTCCGACTCAATGCATCAACAACCTTGTTTGATTTCCCTGACCTGTTTTTCAAAAAAAATGTATAACTTTGTAAAAAATCTACCTATTCAGAATGTTTCTGATTCAATTTACCTTGGTTGTTAATACACTGTAACGCCTTGTGGTCAGTGAAAAAAACAAAATCCGTTGGAAGCATGTTTCCACTTTTTCAGGGCTTGAATGATAGCATAAAATTCTTGATCATAAACATAGTATTTCTTCCTCGTTTCATTCAACTTTTCACTAAAAAAGGATATCATTCTACCTTCTTGGCTCAAAAATGTTGCAATTGCAGTCCCACTTGCATCACAGTCTACTTGAAATACCTTATTGAAATTCAGAAGTGCCAATATTGGTTATTTTGTCACCTTCTTTTTCAAATATTCAAATTACCTTGTTGTTTTTGTTGTCCACTGAAATGTTTCTTTCTTCATGCATTTAGTAAGAGGTGCACAAATCTGACTGAAATTTCGAATGAACATCCTATAGAAACTCACCAGTCCATGGAAACTTCGCACGTCAAAAGTGCATTTAGGTGTCTGCCAATCCAATATTTCTTTTACCTTCTCGATATCCATCTTTAAACCTTCTTTAGAAACCAAAAAACCCAAGTATACATGCTCCTTTTGTAAAAACATACACTTCTTCGTATTTATCATCAATCGTTATAACACCTTCTTCACGTGCTCCAAATGCTTCTCTTTGCTCCTGCTGAAAATCATAATGTCATCTAAATATATGACAACATTTTTTTTCAAAAACGGTTTCAGAACTTCGTTCATTGGCCTCATGAATGTGCTGGGTGCATTAGTTAAACCGAAGGGCATAATTAACCACTCGAACAACCCATCCTTCATCTTGAACGCTATCTTCCATTTATCACCTTCCCTTATCCGGATTTGATCATAACCACTCTTCAAATCAATCTTCATGAAGTACTTAGTGCCACTCAAACAATGCATGAGATCATCCATTATCGGTAAATACAACTTGTACTTAATGATGATTTTATTAATAGCCTACAAATATATACACATCTACCACTCACCATTATTTTTCAGATTAAAAAATGTTGGTACCGCACAAGGACTCAAACTTTCTCGAATTAACCATCTGTCAAGTAACTCATGTACTTGTCTATTTACCTCTTCACTCTCTACTAGATTCATTTGGTAAGGTTCTTTATTTGGAAGACTTGACCCTGGTATTACACTTCTCAATGGGGGTAATCCTATTGGAAAATCATTTACTACAATTTATTTAAATTCTTTCAACAAATGTTAGATCTCGGTTAATATAAAATTCCTTTTCTCTATCTCCTGAATCCTTTTTTGCATTATAGCCAAACAAAAACCACTATGTTTCTGCTCTCTTAGAAACTCCTTAGCATAACATAACATGATTCGACTATTGCTTCATGCTTATTCTTATTGTTGTTGTCATTCACAACTTTTTATTTTATTTTTGTCCATCCCCTTGTTGTTGTTATAGTCCATATTCGTTTTTGACATTGGTACCAGCTTATAATGTTGACCATCCTTGAAAAATGCATATGAATTCTCCCTGACATCATGGAATACCTTTCTGTCAAACATTCACGGTCTCCCTAGTAATACATGGCATGAAACAATCTCTATCACGTCACATAAAACTTGTTTGTTGAAACTTCCAATCTAGAAACTCAATAAACATTGTTCAGTCACAGTCACCTGTTGTCACTTTTGCAACCATGAAACTCGGTACGGATTGGGGTGTGGAATTCCTTTCAACTTCAATTTCCCCATTAATTCAGTGGATACCAAAATTTTTGTACTCCTGCCATCTATCACCAGATGACAACACTTATTGCGAATTTTTCATTTAGTCTTGAACACTCTCTTTCTCTGTTGGTTTTGTTGCTTCCTTTCTCTTGAGCTTGAGTAATACTCTTCTCAACATTAGGTTTTCTACTTGTTCTTGTTGGATTTTTTCCAAATTCCCACCAGTAGTTGTTGCCTCATCTTCTTGGGTGACTTTCATCCTAGCTTCATTTCTTCTTGTTGTGTTCTTCCTTTCTAGACATTTCGATGCTTTGTGACCCTCTACTCCACAATTATAACATGCAATTACATACTTACCATGGCCAACACCTCTACCTCTTCCACCACTTCTTCCTCCTCTTGTAGGTTTATTTCTGGTCTCCTCATCCTCCTCATTTTCTTTAACAACATTGGCTCTGCCTCTGCCTCTAGTTCATTTTCCCCGAAACTTTTGTCGTATTCTTTTGTCAATATTTTCTTTCACCTTCAAAGCAACCTGGTAGGATTTGTTGAAATAATGTAACTGTAAAGTGTATTATAATTATTATTGATATATTATTCTTTGGATCAATCCCCGTTGCGGATTAATCATGTCGACTATTGTAAAGGACCAAATCCCCTTTTGTGGATTGGTTAAAATATAATTGTAATAGGCAGAAGAAGAAGTCGGCCCCATAATATATTAAAGAGGCCCCAAAATATACTAAAGGTGGTTATAACCACCTAGAAGGAGAAGTCAGCCTTGCCAGTGAAAAGACACCTCCACATGTGCCGGTGTTGTATAAATAAGGAGGCTAGCACCTTAGTTAGACACACACTCACTTGTTCATTGAGAAACAAGTTTCAGAGTTGCAGTTGGAGAGAGAGAGGTGCATCCTTGGGAGAGGACTTTCTGTATTTGTTTGAGTTATCTCTTGGCATTGTATTGGCTATCTATAATAAGGAATTTTTGTTGGGTTTTCTCCCACATGAGGGTTTCCCAGGATAAATGATGTGTCTCTTGTGATTTTGTATTTCTCAGTGATCCTATCTTATGCTATTGTTATTTATTGCAATGAAAAGAACTATAATAATATCTTAAACATTAACATGGTATCAGAGCTAAGCTGAAGAGAGCATCTTTCATAAGAGAAAGTGAAAAACGTCATTGTTGCCATACATGCAAATTAGGGATTTTTGTTCATGAGTTGTTTCAACCCTAAAACCATCTAGAAAAGTATGCCCTCCCTCAAGGATCACTTTGGAATCCTTAGGGCAACTTTTCAGTGGCTAGATCTCCCGAAAAGTGAAGCCCTAGTTTCATAAAGTACCATAAGTACCCGAGTACCAGAGGCACCGGAAAACCAGAAGCACCAGTCCAGAAATCCACAGATCAAGTTTGGAAGGGAAAAAGTTGGGTTTTCTCAGATCCAAACACACCAGGCTACTCGCCTCAGCCAAGCGCACCTCCTAGTAAGTTCAAAATTTAATTTTGAACATTTTCATTTTTGGACATTTTCCCAGCTTCAGGTAAAAGATGTTTGCAAGCATTAAGCTTGTTGACAAGCTAGAAGGCATGGAAAAATTCCGTGCCTGGAAGTATAGGATTGGCCTCATTCTTGAAGAGAATTAATTAGCAAGATTTGTCAAAGAATAAGTGTCGAAGCCCGATGATGCTGCAGGAAAAGAAAAGCACCAAAAGGACACAATCAGGGCCAAAAGAATCATTGCAGATTCAATCAAAGATCACTTGATTCCCTATGTGTCATCAAATAAGACTATGAAAGAAATGTTTGATGCCTTAAACAAACTATATTAAGGAAATAATATAAATTGGAAGATGAATCTAAGAACTCATCTCAAGAATACAAGGATGCAGAGAGGAGAATCAATCCAAGAATACTTCTCCAAAATCTCAGAATTCAATGAATAGTTAGAAGCAATTGGAGATACCATAGATGAAGAAGAACTCGTAATGATGGCCCTCAATGGTCTCACAAGACCTTGGGATGCATTCATCCAAAACACTTGTGCAAGAAAGGAGAAAATAAAATTTGATAGTCTTTGGGAAGAATGCATTCAAGAAGAATCAAGAGTAGCTAACCGAGAGGCCTTACTAGCAAGAGATGAAGATAAATCCCTAGCTACTCACACTAAAGGAGGAATGGAGAAGTATTACTTCTAGAAAGAGACTTATAAAGAGTCTCACCCCCAAAACAAATTTAGTCATAAAGAATCTCATCCAAACAGATTTCAGAAGAAAGGACAATGAAAGGAAAGAGATTACTCATCTTTACAATGCTACCATTGTGACAAGATGGGACACATTGCGAAATTTTGTGCAGCTAGAAGAGAAGAATATAAGAGGAAAAATAAGAGGCACCATGCCCATGCAGTCGAAGATGAAGAGCCACCCACAAAGATGATAAGAGAACAGATTAAAGAGTATGTCTTAATCTCGACCGTCTCATGATCGATAACACCTATAGAGGACACTTGGCTCATTGATAGTGGTGCCTCCAAGAACATGACAGGTCAAAGAGATATTCTCTCTTGTATTTCAGAAAACAAGTTTTCTCAGAAAGTGACACTTGGAGATGATTACCAATATCCCATCAAGGAAGTGGGAAAATCAAACTACAAGATTAATTCATGGAATTCAATGAAGATGAAGGACGTACTCTATGTACCAGGTTTGACAAAGAACCTACTCTCCATTTCAGATTTATAAAATAAAGGCTTCAAAGTTGCCTTTATAGATGGATAAGTTCTTATGTGGGCTAAAGGAGAAACCATAAATGAAGCAATCATCATTGGAAAAGAAGAAAATGGCTTGTATAAGCTAAAGGGTCAATCAGAAGCTACCATGGCCCATGCCATTGAGAATCTATGTGAACTTTGGCATAGAATATTATCTCACATCAACTACAAGGTGCTACCATACGTATGCAAAGCTGTCACAGGTCTACTAGAACTCAAGGTTGACCATGAAGGTGTGTGCAATGGATGTGCACAAGGGAAGAACATCAAGAACCCTTTTTCGAAGAGAGACATCAAAGCATCAGGAGTCCTAGAACTCATTTATTCAGATGTGTGTGGCCCAATTCCACCGTCCTCCATTAGTGGGTATGTATACTATGTATCATTTTTTGATGATTATTCTCGTAAGACCTGGGTGTATTTTTTGAAATCTAAAGATGAAGTGTTCAACAAATTCAAGGAATTCAAAGCCTTGATAGAGAATCTTTCTAAAAGAAAGATAAATATACTCAGGTCAGTTAATGGAGGAGAATACACCTCAAAAGAGTTTGTGAACTTCTGCAAAGATGTTGGGATCAAGAGGGAACTCACTACTCCCTATAATCCTCAACAAAACAATGTAGTTGAAAGGAAGAGAACGATAATGGAAGCTATGAATACCATGATCCATGATCAAGATATTCCAATGTGCTTATGGGAAGAAGAAGAAATGATAGCCGTCTATGTGCAAAACCGATTGTCCCATAGTGCACTTGGGTTCAAGAACCCAGAAAAGATGTTCACTGGAAAGAAACCATAGGTAATCCATATCAAAATATTTGGCTACCCAATATTTATACATGTTTCGAAAGTGAAGAGAAACAAGATGGAACCCTCAGGAAAGAAGGGAATATTTGTGGGATACTATGAGGTCTCCAAGGCCTTCATGATTTATATACCAGGTCACCATCACATTGAGATTAGTAGGTATTTGACCTTCAATGAAGATTCAACGCTCAAGAAATCGAGAATATGCCATCTTGAAGAAGTATATGAAGAGGAACCTGTAATCCCTAGAATTGCAGAATCAATGAGGGAGGTTCCTAGAGCTTTAGGACCAGTGAGGGAAGTCGTAACTTCCCCTGATGAGGAAATTCTAGAAGATCTTGACATAGTATAATTTCAAGAACCTCCTCAGATGACGATCTCCCATAAAAGAAAGCCTTCTTGGGCAAGAGAGCTTATTCAATATGGAGAGATGTATGGTGTTCTTGAAGGAACCACGAGACAGGTGAAGAGACCTAAGCCATTCTCTAGTTATATGGATTTGATGTGTGATCTCCTAGAGAAAGAGCCTACTCGATTTGAAGAATCCATTCAGAAAAAATAATGGGCAGATGCCATGACAAAAGAATACCAATCCATAATAAAGAACGATGTATGGGAAATAGTTCCCAGACCGAAGAGCAAGGATATGGTATCTTCCAAATGGCTCTTCAAAATA
>SNQJ01S0024818.1:0-11864 GCA_010110895.2 Picea sitchensis | reverse complement strand
CATGGCTTTGGCAAGGAAGGGATATGAGTTGTCCTGATGCCAGGTAAGCATGTGTGGTGCAATTTAGAGCTATAAGAATAATTCCTTCACTACAATGCAATCGAGAAATACATCTCTTCTCACCAGACCAAAATTGATTTACTATGTTGTTCTTTTGTAGACTGTACTGTCTCTTCTCGATCTCATTCTTGGTGGCTACCTCAGTCAATACAAATCGGTATGAGGAACCTTCCTTTATTCTAGTTCGAAAATCAACCTTCATATCTTCCTTCCCCCTTATTTTTATGTTGTTTCTGTCAGTTGATTTGTTTCCTCTGTCGTTGGATAGATGAAAATTCATGACTGTTCTTTGCCCAACCGTTTTCCCAATTCAGTTTCGTTTCCTCTTCCTTCACAAATAATTTCCACTTGGCGCTTAATCTTCATGAGTTATGTGGATTGAGTTTGGAATCAACATGTTGAGTTGCAGCATAAAGTTTCCAACGCAAATTCTGTAGCCTGGAGTCACAACATAGGAGTAGCAACAAGTTGCAACACCAATCCTATAATGCAGATTTGTAGCGTTGGAGTTGAAGTGAATCTCAACACCAATATTGTAGTGTGGAGTTGCAAGGAGTTACAACACTGCCAATTT
Organism: Picea sitchensis; assembly: GCA_010110895.2. Classification (NCBI taxonomy): domain Eukaryota; kingdom Viridiplantae; phylum Streptophyta; class Pinopsida; order Pinales; family Pinaceae; genus Picea; species Picea sitchensis. The sequence continues at coordinate 11,230 of SNQJ01S0024818.1, read as the reverse complement.
TTAACGAGTAACAACATAAGCTGCTGAGTAGAGTTATAGCCATCCTTATTAGTCCTAAATTAACTTGTACATAAATTGAATTTTTTTTGGGTGATATGGATGGCCTAGAACCAAATATGCTCATGCATCACAACCACTCCTTGAAAGCATCAACATAGCTTCTAAAACAAAAAAATTCTAGATATTCTTGTTCTCACAATTAAACTTCAAAAATCCCCTTCCCATACTTTTCAGATTCTAAATGAAAAATGAAAACCAAGAAAGAGGGAAGTTGAGAACAAATACTAGAAATAAAAATAATATGGATATGGACGTAGTCCCAAAAGCAAGAACCCAATTACATCCCAAATATGATAGTGCCCAATTACTAAAGAAAAATCCAAAGACTAAAACCAAAGCATAGTTTAAATACCAGTGCACACAACTAGTAATACATTAAAAAACTAAATCCTTCAGCCAAGGTTTAACCATCCATAGGCTAGGAGATAGACATACCATGTGAAATATGAATTGTTGCATGAACCTCCTACAAATTCCTTTCCTCCTCATTATCCCACCTTGCGTACAAGATATCACTATGGAATATTGAAAGGACAGAATTGGGTTATTTCTAGCATGCGGGGGAGATGGGAAGGCAATATTTCATACACCATCGCCACACATGAAATATTAGCTTTGAGATGGTAACACATAGTTTTAATAAATGTTAAGGTGACGTGGCATGCAATTTGATCCATAGATACCTTAGGGGACTATGCAATATGTTGAAATTTTGGTATGCTCATTTAACCATAGACAATATCACATCATTATCACCAAACCATAGGCACAAGGCCACCCCCAAGCATCCTAACCTTTACTTATAATAATTAAGAAAATCCTACTCCAAAACCAATAGATAAACCCTAGCTTCTAATTGCATCAACAACTCAAGACATGCAAAGTGCTCCTTCTCCAAGGGTAGCACACAAGAGAGAGAGTCTTCATATCCAGAAAACAAGTACCATACACAACTATAGTAGCTGCCACTACACTACTCTCTCATAACTGTGCCATACTTAGCAACAATATCACCAAGAATATCACCAAGAGTTTCAACAACAACCACCTAAAGAGTCACCAAGAGAATCACCAAGATAGCGCTAGAGAATCACCAAAATAGTGTTAGAGAGAGACCAAGACCCAATATATGACCATATGCCCTTATTCCTCCTTATATTTGATGTTGCGGTTGCAACTGCAACTCTCCACAAGACTTGTGCACATTCTCGTTGTCCAAATGAGCTAAAACATCCTCTATTTATATTAATTTGTCCAGTGACTTTTCTGACTGGGCCGACCTGACTTTCTAGTAATTATATTTTCTGTTTATCTTTTTCTTGTGGAGTCAACTTGTATTTATGGAATAATAACATTCTAATATTATTATTCTGCTAGGACGACTTGTCTTCTAGGGTTTCCACACATATGTTTAATGGTTCATTTGCTTATGTAATATTCTATTATAAGTCAAAGGTTACACATGGAGGTTAAAACCTCCCGTAGTTACTAAAACATCAAAACTCCCTCTTAGCTATGGAGGTATTAACTAAGATGGTCTTCATGAAGTGGTATCAAACACATCCATCCATCTCACATGGCATGGGCAAGACTCACATTGTCTTGCAAACCATTCTACGAGTATCATTGCCTTATCCACATAAGATATCCATAGTGCAACATGACTTCACCCCATGCATCCAAGGTCTATGGGTAGCTCTCAATAGCTACAACATGTCCCCAGGACATCCACTACCCTGAAATGCATCGATGCCTAATCATGTGCACCCTCGGTCTCAGTGCTAGCCATTTTTCATGCTGGATGAGATCCACCTGTCTCAGTGCTAGCCATTTTTCATGTTGTATGAGATCCACCAGACTCAGTGCCAACCTTTTTTCATGCTGGATGAGATTTTACATTTGTTCTCAGTGCCAACCCTTTTTCATGCTGGATGAGACCCACCAGATTCAGTGCCAGCCCTTTTTCATGGTGGATGATATTTTTCCATACTCAGTGCCAACCCTTTTTCATGTTGGATGAGTTCCACTTGTCACTCCCTCTGAAGTGGTACCACACCAATCTTGTCCATGAAGTACTCAAACTTCGTCCTTGACAACGACTTGGTAAACATGTCCGCAACCTGATTCTTTGTAGTCACAAAATTGGAGCCTCATTGCTCCCTTATGTACCATATCCATGATATAGTAGTATCTGATCTCGATATTCTTCGACCTGTCATGGAACAATGGGTTCTATGAAAACTTCATGCAGGTCTAGTTGTCACACCAAATGCATGCTGCCTCCAATCCGAGACCAAATAACCCAGAAAATAACTTTTGAAGACACACTGCTTCTCTGCTCATTGTTGATGCTTCCACATACTTAGCTTCATCGGTACTAAGCACCACACATGACTGCTTCCTGCATCCTACAGAGCCTCTTGCTCCTTACTGTAGTACCTATGTCCCTATGGAACTGGCCATCCGACTCCCTCTCAAGCACTAAATACCAACTAGATCTTCAACCTGTTGACTTCATCACTTGTCCTCCAGAACAAGTCTCATCATCCTCTTCTTGTAGGTCTTACCTACAAGTCAAATTCAGTCTGATAGTCAAAAACATTCCATAATCATGAAATTAATCAATGCAATAACAATTTCTTAAGTACGATGACATAATACTCATAGTCATGCAACCACACATAAGGTTTTATTATCTTTGGACACACTTTTTCTCAACACTCATCCATATACCAATACATGTGGAAACTATCTAGATGCCTTCTTCCATCTCTACCAGAACATACTATAATGAGAAGGCTACTCCAAGCATGTTAGACATGCTCCATCATGAAATGTTGTGTAGTGCTATAAGCTACATACTTATAACATCACATTCCAAACATGAACCTACTGCTAAAAAGAAAACTGAGTCACATCATAAATAAAACATATGACAATGAATCAATCATATTAAGGGACATATAGTCATCCCTCTTAATCTTGGTTGTTTGGTATGATCATGTCCTGGAGATGTACTTCTCCTAGAGACTTCATTTCTTTGAGCATCATATAATGCACTATTACGTCGAAAGGTCATGTCTGATTCATGTCTCAAACTAGAGACCATCTAATATGTTGTCTCCTGTAACCGTCACTATAGCTTCCCTCAGAGGTATCACCTGTGACTTTCCCAGAACAAGGACAACAAAGGGAAAAATAGTGGACAAGAATGATACTCTTATAATAATAAAACAAGAATGAGAAAAATAATCACAGTAGCTCCTTCTTAGAGCTATTGTTTTTTACCTTCCTGGAACAAGAGCCAAAATAAAAAATACAATAATAGAAACAACACTCTTCTAGTGTTGTGATCAATCATTCTTCCATGGTAACCTTCATGTAATTTATAAAATAACCAAGATGACCTTCCTGGAAGCAAAACAAGAACTATCTCCTAGAGGAGATGTTAGTTCATTTTGTAAACAAGTACAATAAGAATTTATATCAATAGTACTCACATGATGCCAAGTATTCATTGTATCTAGCAGTAATATAACCTTTCAAGGATCGTTGTCACAACTAGTACTGTAGAAATTATCAAACTTGACATGTACAAATTGGAAACTTATTAATTTAATCAATCAAACCTAGAACCTGGAGTCTTATATTCAAGAACGAGTGTTGTTTATTTTCTTTCGAGTCTCCTTCACTCAATATGAGAAGTATTCTCTTCAACACGTCTTCTATACTTAAGACAATATACTTTCTTGACATAAATTTGAGTTAGAGAATTTAATGAAAATAAACTCTAAAATCTTAACCTTAATCAATCTAATAATTTGACTAAAGTTAGTTTCTAACTTCAAATTTGATCAGAGATTATTACGATAATCATAACTTCAATAGATCAAAAAATGTAACCTAGATTTTCATAATGCCATAGCAACTAGAGGCATATGAAAAAAATCAAACTTGGAGTGCATTGTTCCTCTGAATGTGCTGGATTTCAGATTCCTCTGGATCTATTATTGTAAGAGATCCCTTCTCATGCAATCATACTCAAAATAGTGATACAATTTAAATATATAGAAGTACATACCTTCGACAACATCGACAAGTAGTGACACCATCTGGCAACAATGGTAAGCAATGATGAACCCAAAAATTTCAAGGTTCTTCAACTTGGAGTCTAGAGATAGTTGGACATGTGCTAGGGTAAGGCACACTAGGACAACATAAAATTAGTCCCAATACTTCACAAAAACTTTCACTGCAACTGGTACTGCAATTGGTGTTGGCACTGCAACTGGCACGAAGGAACTGGTACTGCAAACCTAGGGTTTTATGAGGAAACCCTAATTTATCAACTTAAAAAATTTGCAACTTTGATCCAGGGAAGAGATGCACCCTACCTAGGGGAAACTGAGGATCTTCCTTCCAATGGTTAGGCTATTATGAAGGAAACCAACTCTGATACCATGTTGAAATTTTTATATGCTCGTTTAACCATAGACAATGTCACATCATTTTCACCCAACCATAGGCACAAGGCCACCCCTGAGCATCCTAACATTTACTTAGAATAATTTCGGAAAGCCTACTCTAGAACCAACAGATAAACCCTAGTTGCTAATTGTAGTAGCAACAACTCCAAAGTGTGAGTGCTCCTTCTCCAAGGGGTATGGTGCACAAGAGAGAGAGTCTCCAATATCCACATAACAAGAGTACCATTACACAATTTACTGACAACTGCACCCTTCTCTACTATCTCCAGGACTTAGCCATCTCTACTATCTCAGACTTGCGCCATACTTAGCAAGAATATCACAAAGAGTATCACCAAGAGTTTTACCAACAACCATCTAGAGAATCACCAAGATAGCGCTAGAGAATCACCAAGATAATCACTAGGAGAATCACCAAAATAGCGCTAGAGAGAGACCAAGACCCAAGAGATGACCATACACCCTTATTCATCCTTGCAGTTGCAACTACAACTCTCCACAAGGCTTGCACACTTTCTCGTTGTCCAAATGAGCTAAAACGTCCTCTATTTATATTAATATGTCCAATGACTTTTCTGGTTGGGTCAACCTGACTTTTTGGTAATTATATTTTTTGCTTATCTTTTTCCTGTGGAGACGACTTGTATTTTTGGAATAATAATATTCTAATATTATTATTTTGCTAGGCCAACATGTCTTCTAGGGTTGCCACACATATGTTTAATGGTTCACTTTCTTTCAAAATATTCTATTCTAAGTCAAAAGTTACACATGGAGGTTAATACCTCCCATAGCTATCAAAACATCAACACAATAGCCCCTCCTCCCCAATTTTATTCAAATCACCTTGTGGAGTTAAAGAGGCTTCCTTGGCTAAAAGGTCTGCATCAATATTGTATTCTCTCAAAACTTGAAAATATGAGACTCAATGTAGACTAGGGACCTCTTCGTTAATTCAAGCAATAATTTGGGATAACTTATTATCAAGTAGGGTTAGTTTCATAACCATCATTTTGATAATAATGATCGAATATCCTATAAAAATCAACAATTTAATATTGAATTTAAGTGTGAGAGAGAGGCTGTAAAAGAGAGCACATGCTTCAACTTGATTGTTGCACCTATCACCCCTTAAATAAAATAATGTTTATTTGTATTTTTTTTTTTTTTAACTGGGACTGGGGAATATTTGTATTAAAGGTGGCCAAAAATGGTTGTCAATTACATAGAAAGTTGACATGTTTCAAAAACAATTCATTTCAGCACCATCATCAAAATTCCCATATTTTCTACTACAAACATACGTCTTTTTAGTCTTTCTACTACTACAAAAGTACTAATATTGTAGGTGTACCTCATAGAAAACATTCAAGATACATATAGATTTAAAAAACATATTCAGGATATTTGTTGATTACTATATACCTCTATTGTATGGGGTGGCTAATCAACTTCCATTGGATCATTTGATTGTTGACAAACCTTATCTTCTTTAGCTTGCTCCACTGAGTGACTTGAAACATACTAATAAGTGGTTTATGAGAGAGGCTCCTTGCTTGTCTTCTGAACTATGCACTTCAACTTGTAACACTCATCTCCAAGTTCTGTGATTTTTTCCCCATATTCCTCTAGCATGTCCATAATTTTGGCATTTTGATCTTGCAACTAGCTTTCAAGATTACGTATGATGACAAAGAAGGACTTGAGGCATACTCCATTACTCAATAGGATCTCTTCATTCCTCCTTAAAATCCTGCAAATACCCCTGATATCGTTAGGATCATGGGGACACATAACCGAGAACGAGCTGGAAACGAGCCACTACTAAGGTTGAAGTAAACTAGAAATCCCAATAAAACATAGATTTTAACCTTGTAATTGTTGACTAAATCAAACCAACATACTAAATGGAAATAGATCCATTGAAACTAGGTGATAATGAAGAGAAATAAAACTTCTCTATTTTCATTTTATGCCCAGTTGCAAGCCGCATCCAAAACCATTTTGGGGACTCTTGGCCAATTCCTCCTTAGGGAATAAAAACCTAAGGGAGCAATATTTTTGAGTTTCGTGAGATGTTGCAAGATTTTTTAGGCATGGACTAGGTGACCACATTTTCCATTCGCTCCCAAGGCATGGTTTCATAAATTGGACCCCTTAATTGAAATGTTGCATTGCTTCTTACTGGGATAAACCCTAGTTCTTGAAATCGATGAATAAAGCAACCTCCGAGGAATGAGACCTAGGAGTGAGGGGTTCTCTATCTGAAATCATATGCCAGGAATCCAATGGAGTTGACGGTTCCTCAATATGAGTCTCGGTTTTTGTTTTATGGGCAGTTTCAAGCCGCATACCAAACCATTTTGGGGACTCTTGGCCAATTACTCCTTGGGGAATAAAATCTAAAAGAACAATATTTTTTTAGTTCCGTGAGATGCTACAAGTTTTTTTATTCATGGAATATGTGAAAAAATTATCCATCCACTCCTGAGGCATGGTTTCATAAATCAGACCCCTTAATTCAAATCATGCATTGCTTCTTACTCGTCGAAACCCTAGTTCTAAAAATCGATGAATAAAACAACTCTTGAGACATGGGACCCAGGAGTGAGGAGTGATCTAGCTGAAATCCTATGCCATGAATCCAACATAGTACATGGTTCCTCAATATGATTCTCAGTTTTCATTTTATGCCTAGTTGTAAGTCGCATACCAAACCATTTCGGGGACTCTTATCTAATACCTCATTGGTGCATCAAAATCCAATGGAACAACATTTTTTATTTCCGTGAGATGTTGCAAGCTTGTTTAGGAATGGAATAGGTGACCACTTTGTCCATCCGCTCTCGAGGCACAGTTTCATAAATTGGACCACTTAATCCAAATCTTTCATTGTTTCTTACTGGGAGAAACCCTAGTTCTTGAAATCGATGAATAACGCAACCTCCGAGGCATGGGACCTAGGAGTGAGGGGTTATCTAGCTGAAATCATATGCCAGGAATCCAATGGATTCAATGGTTCCACAATATGAGTCTCGATTTTCGTTTTATGCCCAGTTGCAAGTCGCATCCAAAACCATTTCAGGGAATCTTAGCCAATTCCTCCTTGGGGCATAAAACCTAACGAAGAAACATTTTTGAGTTCTGTGAGATGCTACAAGATATTTTAGGCATGGACTACGTGAACACATTGTCCATCTACTCTTGAGACATAGTTTCATAAATTGGACCCCTTAATCAAAATGTTGCATTGCTTCTTACTGGGAGAAACCCTAGTTCTTGAAATCGATGAATAAAGCAACCTATGAGGCATGGGCCCTAGGAGTGAGGGGTTCTCTAGATGAAATTGTATGCCAAGAATCCAAGGAGTCTATATTTCCTCAATCCGAGTCTCGATTTTTATTTTATGCTCAGTTGCAAGTCACATCCCAAACCATTTCAGGGACTCTTGGCCAATTCCTCCTTGGGGCATAGAAACCTAACAGAGAAACATCTTTGAGTTCTGTGAGATGATACAAGCTTGTTTAGGCATGAAACATGTGATCACATTGTCCATACACTCTTGAGGGATGGTTTCATAAATTGGACCCCTTAATCCAAGAGTTGCATTGCTTCTTATGGAGGCAAACCCTAGTTCTCAAAATTGATGAATAAAACAACTTTTGAGGCATGGGACCAATGAGTGAGGGGTGTTCTAGCTGAAATCCTATGCCAGGAATCCAACAGAGTCGACGATTCCTCAATCTGAGTCTTGATTTTCATTTTATGCCCAGTTGTAAGTTGCATCCCAAACCATTTCAAGGACTCTTGGCTAATACCTCCTCGAGGCATAAAAACCTAACATAGCAACTTTTTTTTTAGTTCTATGAGATGTTGAAAGCATGTTTAGGAATATAATAAGTGATCACAAAGGCATGTGACCCAGGAGTAAGGGGTGATCTAGCTAAAATATTATGCGAGGAAACAAACAGAGTTGATGGTTCCGCAATACAATTATCGGTTTTCATTTTAAGCCCACTTGCAAGCCGCATCCCAAACCATTTCATGGATTCTTGGCCAATTCATCCTTGTGGCATAAAAACCTAACGAAGTAGCATTTTTGAGTTTCGTGAGATGTTGCAATCTTGTTTAGGCATGGAATAGGTGACCACATTGTCCATCATCTCCCGAGGAATGGTTTCATAAATTGGACCCCTTCATTTAAATGTTGCATTGCTTCTTATTGGATGAAACCCTAGTTCTCAAAATTGATGAATAAAGTGACCTTTGAGGCATGGGACCCAAGAGTGAGGGGTTCTCTAGTTGAAATTGTATGCTAGGAATCCAACATAGTTGACAGTTCCTCAATCTGAGTCTTAGTTTTCATTTTATGCGCAATTGCATGTCGCATCCCAAACCATTTCGAGGACTCTTGGAAAATTCCTCCTTGGGGCACAAAAACCTAACATAGAAATATTTTTTAGTTTTGTGAGGTGCTGCAAGATTCTTTAGGCATAGACTAGGTGACCACATTTTCCATCCACTCATAAGGCACAATTTCATAAATTTTACCCCTTAATCAAAATGTTGCATTGCTTCTTACTGGGCGAAACCCTAGTTTTCGATAATCGATGAATAAAGTAGCCTCTGAAGCATGGTACTCGAGTGTGAGGGGTGTTCCAGCTTAAATCATATTCCGAGAATCCAAAAAATTCGATGGTTACTCATTTCAACTCTTTGTTTTCGTTCTATGCCTAGTTGTAAGTCACATCCCAAACCATTTCATGGACTCTTGGCCAATTCCTCCTCGGGGCATAAAAACCTAACAAATAAACATTTTTAGTTCCGTGAGATGTTGCAAGCTTGTTTAGGCATGGAATAGGTGACCACATTTTCCATTCGCTCTTGAGGCACAGTTTCATAAATTGGACCATTAATCCAAATGTTGCATTGAATCTTACAGAGTCAAATCCTAGTTCTCTAAATCGCTAAATAAAACAACCTATGAGGCATGTGACCCATGAATGAGGGGTGATATAGTTAAAATATTATGCTAGGAATCATATGGAGTAGACGGTTCCTCAATCTGAGTCTCAGTTTTTGTTTTATGCCCAGTTGCAAGTCGCATCCCAAACCATTTGGGGGACTCTTTGTTAATACCTCCTCGAAATATAAAATCCTAACATAGAATGATTTTTGAGTTCCATGAGATGTTGCAAGATTGTTTAGGCATGGAATAGGTGACCACTTTTTCCATCCGCTCCTGAGGCATAGTTTCATAAATTGGACCCTTTAATGCAAATGTTGTATTGTTTCTTACTGGGCGAAACCATAGTTCCCGAAATCAATGAATAAAGCAACCTATGAGGCATGGGACCTGAAAGTGAGGGGTGATCTAGTTGAAATTGTATTCCAGGAATCCAATGGAGTCGATGGTTCTGCAATATGAGTCTTGGTATTGGTTTTATATCCAGTTGCAAGCTGCATCACAAACCATTTGGGGACTCTTTGTCAATTCCTCATCGGGGCATAAAAACCTAACAGAGCAACATTTTTGAGTTATGTGAGATGCTGCAAGATTTTTTAGGCATGGAATAGGAATGGACTAGGTTACCACATTGTCCATCCACTCCCGAGGCACATTTTCATAAATTAGACCCCTTAATCCAAATGATGCATTGCTTCTTACGGAGCCAAGTACTAATTCTCAAAATCGATGAATAAAACAACTTTTGAGGCATGGAACCCAAGAGTGAGGGGTGCTATAGCTAAAATCCTATGCCAGGAATCCAACAGAGTCGATAGTTCCTCAATCTAAGTCTTGATTTTCATTTTATAACCAATGGCAAGTCACATCCCAAACCATTTCGAGGACTCTTGGCTAATAACTCCTCGGGGCATAAACATTTAACAAAGCAACATTTTTGAGTTCCATGAGACATTACAATATTGTTTATGTTGGCAAATGTTTACCAAGTAGCGTATGCTTGTCATTGATGACAAGCTCAGGAGGAGAAGCATTGAAGAAAATGCGCGAAACAAAGGCAAAGCTCAAGATACAGGAGTTCGCAGAGGAGAAGGAAGACAGAGATCCACAGCCGTTGGATCTCATTCAGAAAAACCGTCCGCCGTCAGATCGGACAGGAGCTGTATGAGGTTTACCATCGGGAAAAGCCAAGGTGAAATCCCGACATAATCAGGACCGTATATTTGGAAGGACACGTGGCAGCGATCAGGCGCCACCAGGAGAAGCTTGATAGGAGGACAGGTCTCAGCCGTCAGATCCGAGTGCAGGGACCCGACTACCGTTGGATCAATGAGAACCTGCAAGGTATTTAAAGGGAGTGATGAAAGTTTGGCTACGGTCATGAGGATAATGGTCATATGGACCAGGAGCATAATCATCGGAGTTTCGAGGATCGCAATTTCAATATGCAAAGAACACTTGACAACGAAAACCCCGAAATCGCGATACACGATTTCACGAGTTAATCACAGCCGTTGGACCTAGACCGTCGATCCAACACACGTCAACAGACCACGTCACCCAGGGACACGTGGCACAACCAGAGAATGACAGGTGTCAGGCAGATCTAACACTTCAGGCTCATGCAATTCACGAATCAGAGTGACAAGTGGCAGGATCTAACACGTGTCAAACCACGTGTGACGTCAGCAGAGGCATCGGTGATCAGGACTTTGAT
>SNQJ01S0024817.1:45465-64538 GCA_010110895.2 Picea sitchensis | reverse complement strand
TCTTAAATGGTGATGGAAATCACTCCTTTCTCATGACCTCAGAGATACCATTTTGCTCCAACATATCCTATGCATTACTCCTCTATGCAGACTTTCATTTCCCTTCCATTTCCCTGGGCCCTCCCGTGACGGAGTTAGGCCCAGTCCCACTCTGATACCATGTTGATTTTTCATCTGAGATAAGATACGATCGATTAATAACTACTTTTTTATTATATTTACTAATACCTTGTATTATAAATATCATGTCATATATATGTGTGTGTGTGTGGAATAATTTCTTCCCAATGTTGTCCAAACATCAACAAATATGGGTTCAGGAACTGGGGGAACTAGTAAACCACACCAAAAAATATGTATTTTGTTATTTTTTTGAGCCAAATAAATATGTACGCACCCTACAAAGGAGCAACCCACATATGCACATGCCTTGCATAACTGATAGGGCATGTATATGTAAAAAATGTAGTTTTTTTTTTTTTTTAATTCAAAGGATGAAAAACGGGATTAAGGTCTACAAGTACGATAGGGAATGACCAAGATACCACCAATGCATATGTGGTGGAAATTGGTGGTATAATAGATTCCCCCTAATGTGCGAGGTCAGAAACGAAACTGATGGAAAAAATACTTTATAAATTTAGGAGGTGAGGATGCAGTGGGCCTAGGTAGAGGTTTTCTAGCATCATTCCAAGACCAAAACCTACAACAAGAAACAAGTAAGAGTACTCTTTTCTTGAGGAAGGCATAGCCATGCTTAGGAGTGACAAAATCATGGTCACCAAATCAAGTACACTACGGATCCATGAAAGATGTATATATAGAAGAAGTGATCATGGCCATAAAAATGAATACACATTAGATCCATGTCAAAAGAGATCATATACATGAAAGATATAAGAAGTGGATCCATGTCTAAGAATTAGAGGAGGATATCTGGAAATAAGAATTGTACCAAATGATCCACCACAAGTATCAATGTCAAATAAAGGAAGTGGTACTATATAATGAAACTCAAGAAGTAGCGTAAAATAGGTGATTCTACTGTAGACAATAGGTCTTCAAATCATATCATCAATGGTATAAGTCTTCAGTATGCGAATAGATGTGTAGAAGTCATACATAGTGAGACATCATTTGATTACTGTTCATTGATGTTTACCATTAAAAAATGTGAGAAAACTCATTAATGATGATAATGGGCATCAAGGTACTTAGTACATTCTAGCAAGTGTGAGTAGATGATATGAAATTGAACACTTGTAGAATTTTTTGATCAGGGGAAATTGATGTATTCACACTATCAATAAAAATGGAACTTTTCACTAATGGCTGCAAGCCCCAAGATAATAAAATGACTCTATATCCCTATCCCAGAGAAATATGATTTGAAGTAGATAGGAAGAGATTCGTTGGAATGAGGGAATTAAGGAATCCCCCATCATCCAACATGAGGAATAATAGAAGGCCAACAATTTGGAAGAACTAATAAGAAATCTTAAAAGGACCCATGACTGAGTATAACTCTCGTGTGCCCCATATGAAATAACACATGAAAAATACCCCTTGAGTAGTGACCAATAATGAAAACCGTTGACAAAGCTGAGGAAACCACCAATTGGGTCAAATGGATTCCAAGGTAATGCATGAATCCCAATGTGTGAATAATTTTCTTGTTGTCGAACACAAGAGAAACCTCCTTGTCAACAACTTATGATGGAGTGTCATCTGCTAGGTGCAAGGTCACCTATCAATGATGTAAATAGGGTTAGGGTGTGAGTCTAGGTCAAACTCTTAAAGCAATGTGTTGTAGTCATTAAGATTTGACCCACCAATAGGAAGTCAATGAGGAAATTCCTTACCATCATGAGTATAGGACAAATATTCTTGTTGATTCTAAGAAGTACTTAACAATGTAAAGGTCGACATGTAAAATCAAGAATTATGAAGAATGGACGACAAAGGATGAAACTTCCCTTGAACAAAAGAATGAAAAAAAGTGAATTGGGTAGAATATACTCAAGGATGAAAATGACATAATTCTACAACAATGGAGGCATCAAAAGAATCTCCACAGTAACTAGAAGAATAACTAGTAAGAGGAGTAAAAACTCTATGTAAATGGTTTAGTTTCCAAAAGCCATATTAAACTGAATTTATTGAGACAGAGACTCAAAAAAAAAATTGTGTTCAAGGGTGACTCAATTGCTGCCAAAATACTTCCCATCCTATTTTTTGTTATTTGATTTTTTTGTCTTTTTCAAATTATCAAGTGTTATAAGAAAAATATTTTCGTTGGGACAGATCCGACCTATCTGGCTGTGAAGTCAGTTACAACCTCTTTCATAGATCGGCACGAGGCATAGACTACCTGCACCTCAGGTGGTCCTTCGCCTGAGGCAGTAATGAAGGGGAAAAAAGAGAGGTGAAATACTTACACGAAGTCTTTCTCAAGACCACCCACTTTGGGTGTTGTCCTCCCTCAGCTTCCTGGATGGCCAAAATGGCATGGGGGGTGAAAATTATGGACAATAGGATGAAAATAAGATCGCTAATTTTTTGGACAGTGAACTAAATAAAGTGAACAACGAGTTTTTCCCTCCCTTAAAGAATTGGAAAATGGCCCAGAATGGGCTCCTGGGGTGAACCGGGGTCTTGAAAAATTAACCAATGGATGCCTCAAGTGAAAGAGTGAAAAAACAAGGGTGAAATGTGAGCTTAAAATCTACATCCAAGTCCTTTTAGATGGTTGTAAATTGTGAACAACAAGATATTTGAAGCTTTTAAGATGGGGAAACAAGCTCAAAATGGCTTGATACCCCCCGGGGTGACCCGAGAAGTGATCCCAGAAGATTGTCAAATAAAAAAGGGGGCTGTAAAAGGAGACAAACAACCTTTTTACAAGTTGTTACAACTTTGTTTGGGAGTATATTTACAACTTCAATTTTTAGTTCATGGATGAAGGGTGCACTGTCAAAAGGATTGAATTTAAATATATTTTATTGGTGAATTTTTAGTTATCAACACATGCCTTGGCCACCACATTGTTTTGAAGGTTATCCCGATCATGAAAACACATCCCAGAACTGTGTCAACCAGTATAAGAAGAGTAGTCTCAGCAGACCACGGTGGTTAGGTTAAAGAGTGCCCCATGCAGTTCAGAGAAGCAGGGATTAGCCACTTCTCATCACTAGTGCTTTCGGGCTCTTAAAGCCGCTTGGATGGAAGAAGGATACCTGTGAAAAGGAAGAGGCCTAGGACCCCCCTAAAGGGAGTTTTAGCTAAGCTTACCCAAGAAGAGTATTATTTCAACTAGGCTAAGCTATTCAACTCCTTGACCATGTGGTACTAAGGAATGACCACTCAATTTATACTAAATAGACAACTTATGAGGGGCTCTTGATGAAGACTCCCTGGATTTAACTCTTAGTATCCTATAAAATTGAAATTGCTTGAAATAAAGGACCAGACAATCCACGTGGCAAGGTCACGTCTTGCTTTCATAAGCGTGCCTTCTGGTAACTGAATATGAAATCTATCTAAAATTTTACACAAAAAAATAAGTAAATAGATATGCGACATATATATCATGGCTAAATAATATGTATATGTATGTAGCTAAATAGTATAGGATTGTTTTGAGTGTATGGGGCGGAACCCTGAATTGTTTTCAAGTGTTTTGCGGTTTTTCGACTGTATATAGCTTGATGATTTTTTGTATGGCCCATTTCGAGGAAACCACCTGTAGATTAGTGAATGAAAAATTATGCAATGAAAAGATGACAAAATTAACTAATTACAAGTAAACTATTACACCATTCAACCTAAACAAATGTGTTGAGGCTCTTTGCGAGTGGCAAGTCCACCATGTGCATGAAAGCCCCAACTAATTCCTTGTATGGGGATTGGAATTTCACTGATTGGAATTTAGAAATATTATGATTATCTACGAAAGTACAGATCAGATTTTATGAACACAAATTCACAAGTAAACTACTCAAACTATCTACACAAACAAAGCATATCAACATGGGTATGTGTGCCAAAAATTTCAGAATGAGTGCCAATAAATGTAAGGTGAATATGAGAGTGATTGGGAAGATTTACCAATCAAATTTGATGTTTTTTCTTCGTTGTCCTACTAGCCCCTTTTCCTCAAACAAGGCATTAGGTGGTGCCCAACCACTTAGGAGAAGCGGAGTAGGTGACCGGCTATGTTCTTGCAGGAAAACAACAAAATTTTAGTATTTATATATGAAAGAAATGAATTAAATGAAACATAAATTTGTATATAAAAGATAGATAACATACAACTAAGATGGCTTTCCCTTGGGGGGAAATTGATCAAAATGGTCAATTTTCCTGTTTGGGACATCAAGGTTAAAGGTAGGAAAACATAATAGAAATGTACATGAATGAAATAAGGAAGAAAACATGTATGAAAAACCAACTAAGAAACTTATTTGAGGGTTGTCCCAAGGGACCCTAGGACTCCTAACCACTAGTTAAGGCTGAAAACAATTTAGTACTTCAGAAAATATGCACTAAAACACATCAAATAAGTTAAATAAAGTTGTTAGAAAATGAAATCAAGCAAGTTAAACCCAAGGAAACAACAACAAACACCTAGCTAGCCAATCCCTCCTGGAGATAGCTAACATAACAAGTATTTACTCCTACCCCTCAACGCGTAACCAACAAGTGACACATCCAATAACTAAAATCTAACAACTATCACACACACAAAGAGTCTTGGAAAATTTCAGCCGATATTTGTTACTATATTCATCCTCCTCTTTTACAATGCCAACCCTCTTATTTATAAAGGAGAGGTGAATGATTAGGGTTAGGTCACAAGCCACTTGTCACTTTTGGAAAAGTGATAAGTGGACCAACCCTAAAGTTTTTTTGTCTTTTTACCAAAAGTAATCTTATCCTAAAAAAGAATCTTATCCAAGAGGTAATATTATCCAAAAGGGATCAAATCAAATATGATTTGACCTCTTAATTACAATGTATACATATCAAAAAAGAAAATCATGCGAGACTTCATATTACAAAAATTCATTTTTCATAAAATGATAAAATAAATATGCCACATCACCATTTTCCTTGGAATTTGTGCCATCCCAAAGGCTCTTTTATTTCTGTCATGTTTTGCAATTGTAGGTGAGGTCATTTAGGACAGTTTCAGGCCATCCATGGTTGCTAGATTGACTAGGATGAAGCCCTAAGCTATGGGGAAATTGTAGAGTTGCTTAGGAGGGAAAGGGGCCTTTGGGATTTTGTCGTTGTATGTAAGGAAATACCCATTGTTCAGGCCCTTTTCAGACCTTATTATACCCCCCCCTTTTCTGCCTATAAGTTTCCCTGTGAGCTAGCTGAAGCATGGCTTCGATCTGGGCTTGTTTTGGTGAGGGGACCCCCTGGGCCTAAACCTTGAGAGGATTTTCCCCTATACCAAATAGCCACAAAACTGTATTTTCCCCTTTTCTTGCTATCTCTTTTCTATACCTTTCCGCTTCCTTTCGTTTGGTGCAAATCCGACTCCGTATGAGTAAGATATGGCCCCAGAAATGTACACGGGAAGGAGTCAACCAGGAGACTAATCAGGGAAAAGTTTGAAATTGGGACACAATTCTAAGATGGAAACCAGAATTGACAGGCTGCTACAGGCCTGCATACTTGTAGTTGAAATGGGATTTCCTCATCTGGCCCAATTTTTCCTCAGAGACCCCCAATTATGCATCCTTTCGGTGCATTCTTATCGAGCCAATAATGATTCCCTATCTCTTTGGGACATGCCATTGAAATTATGGGTGGGAAGGAGAGAAACCTAGGTCAAGGGTTAGGGGGAAAGGGCAACACAGAGGTCAGAGGGGAGGGATCTGCGCGCATAGGGGAGGTGACATTGGGTGCGGGGAAGGAGTGGGGGAGTGTAGCAGGGTTTTGGGAAAGGGAAACGTAAGTGGGGGATGAGAGTTGAGGTGGTGGAGCAGAGGGAGGAGTTGGGAGGTCACATGCGTAATGGGAAGAGGTGGCATGGTTTTGACGGATTGCACGCATGTGGAGGTCGAGGAGAAAGGGGAAGAGGGGAGGAGCAGAGGTAGGGGGGATACACACAGAGATGGAGGCATGGAGGAAGGTGTGTGTTGGTGAAGGTTAGGGGGTGGTGGATGGGTGGCCAACCACCCCCAAAAGTTATTTTTGACATTTTTCATAATTTTGGGTTTTTTCCATAGTTAGGAGATGGAGGTTTTGGGTTCAAGCCCCCATCCCCTCCTATTTGATTTCTGGGTAGTTTATTGGGAATTTATGAGCAAAGGAAAAGGGAGGGGGATGGGGTTCAAATCCCAGGGCTTGCAAATGGACATGCACATGCCTGGATACCCAGCCACAGTAAAATATTTAATCCTCTAGAGGAGCCTTAGAGGCTTGGGCTTGGTGCCCAAGAGGCGTTTGAATCCCCTCCCCTTTGAATCTTTTTCACACATAAAATTAAATGAATTCACCAACTAGTAAATATGAACTAGCAAACATGAAATATGAACCAACAATCAGCTTGAAATCTGAACCGGCACTGAGACAATCATCGTGAAGGCAGAAATAACACTCTTCTATGCAAAACTTTAACCACAACCAACAAGTTGTTTCCTTTTGAATTGGGACTAACAGGGATTTACCTAGATCTGTGTCTAAAGATTGTTGTATGGTTATGTTTGGATGCCCAATGCAGACCTGCACTTATTTCCAGGAAGCATGTTGTAGAGCTCCCTCTCCCCTTAGCCAAAATTCCAAAATGACTTGAGGGAGGCGAGAGGGGGGGTTTTGTATTTTATAATTTTCCAAAAAAACATATTTTCCCAATATTGCATGAGGGAGACTGTGTGTCCTCCCCTTGAATTTCTGAATTTTTTGATTCTTTTATAAAATTTTCCCATTATTTTTTAGTATTCCTCGAAAATTTTTCAAGTCAAAGTTTGACTTTGACTTTGACGTTGACCTTGTTGTTGTTGACTTAGCCCCAAAAAGGTTTCCAGATGAGATAGAGTCATAATTGGATGCAGGGCACATCGTTGGAAAGGTCTCGATGATCCCTTCGAGAATATTCTATCACCAATCTAAAATAATTCCACCTCATCCTTCAATTTTGGCTCGGAGCAGTGGCCACTTAAAACCCCTAACTTATTGGTGGGCCCACATGGCACTCGATATTGCAAAAGACGCCAAACCGCCATACGATATCCAATCAAAGAAAATGAAGTACCTTCAGAAAGGTATCGACGATCATTTTGATGAGGTGGCCATATATTCATGTGTAGGGGACATTAATGGTTGTTTTATCTTACATAAAACCCTATTATGCGAGTTGTTTCCCCCCTTTGCCCAAAATAATTGACCAACTTGTGACAGCTCTAACCGGGCCATCTGAGGTCAGAATGAGGAAAATGAGGAGCCGTTGGAAAGGTATTTGAGTTTATTACAATGTTCCATTACATAATCTCTTATTTAAAACTCTTTACCAACAATTTGTAAACCCATAAAAGCTAGAACAAATCTGGTGTCCGAAATTTGTCATGAACTTGTGAAAGCTCATTCTTACCAACCGAGGGTTGAAACCAAGCACGTGATATACTGTTGGAAAGGTCTCACACTTACCTAAAACATGTATTGATTTTATTTTCCTTTTGAAATTGGAATATGAACAGAATCAGACCAGGAATTCACAACTATTGGTTTTGGCCATTCGAGTGACGCTAACTTTGTGTCCTCTGTAGGGGGGTCATACGGACTCGAAATCGGGCTCATGATAGCTCGTTGGAAAGATTTTCCTGATCCCTACAATATGGAAGCATTTTTTTTCCAAAAATGTTACCATAATTCATCTTATCCTTTTCTAAATGACCACGTCCCCAAGGGACCTGCCTAGTGACAACGAAAGGGGCCAACGTTAAAATTTTTGCAAACTGCGTGCTTAGCTCATGAAATCTGAACTGAACAGTTTTGACATGAGGAATTATGATGTAGGAGGGTTAAAAAACCTTTGAAGGTATCCAAATGATACTCTTTCAATGGAATAGGCCATAGTAACTATGACCCCCACCACTATCTTCGACTCGAACCATAGCACAAAGAGACGTTTATGGAGGAATGAAAGTGTAAAACACCATGTTGAGCCTAGAGAACATTTTTGGGTCAACATTATTGGCATCGAAGGGGAAATTCCTTCCAAATCATGTAAAACAATGGGATCACCTGCATGACATGCAGGAATACTTGGTGGAAATTTATACTTTCAAAGTGACCGACGTGGGTGAGGGGGGGGAATCAACTGTAGTATAAGGACCATTTTTCACGTTAGGGATAACCAAAGAACGAAAGTGGCATAGTAAAGATATACATTAGAATTTATATTGAGATTCACATAAGATAGAAGAAAGGGAATAATGACCTAGGTTTTGTTGAGCAATGTGGACCAAATGACACGGGTCCCTCACCCGGATTATGGTTTAACTTGAGAATCAAGGTTTAATGTGAACCTTGGCTCAACACAAAGTCTCATGCATATCTTTGATTCTCGACACACAAACAAGAAAACATGGATTTTTTGAAATCAATGACTCACTGGGGAAAAACTAGAAATCAAACCAGTCAAACAAGGGAGTAAAGAAATATATAAAACCTTTGGCAATAGGTGATGAAGTATCCAATGCTCATAAGTGATGGAGCTTCATAGGAAAAATGATCGTTGATTGGAAAGAATCATATTGTAAGTGGTCAGGTAAAGTGTAGTTGTAATCACATAGATATGTAAGCCATCATGCCATCATGGTTTTCAGCTTCACCAGAGAATGATATGCTACCTCCTTAGACTTTCCTTGCTAACTTTGATTAAATAAAATTTAAGTTTACTCCTATTTAAGATGACATTAAGACGAAGTTTCCCAAATTTTCAAGCATGATAAAAGGAATCCTAGGAGTTCATTCTTTTCAAACAACCATACAACAATAAGACCAATACCCTTCCCATTGAACACCAGACAAACCAAAAAGAAGACAACCTATGACATTAAAATGGAAAAGACCAAAACCAAGAGAAAAATCAAAGAGGGGCTTATACACAAAATCGAGATCAAACAAGCAAAAAGACTCAAAATTGAAACCAAGCAGGCAAAAGGCTCAAAATTGAAACCAAGGAGATATATACAAGCATAAAAAGGCAACATCAAATACATACAAGATGGAAAATCAACAACAATGAATACATACAAACGAAAAATGAAAAAGTGGTGACTTATGTACAAGATGATGAGATCTGTCAAGAGTAAAAGAACTTTAGGTGACGACCATTCACAGGGAATTGAAGTGGTTCGCAATCCAAGGTTTTTAATCTGAAAACATTTGTCCCTAAAACCTCATAGATAATTGTGTAATGACCCAACCACAAAGAATCAATCTTGTGATGTTTGGATGGGGCCTCATGTTCTTTGTCCCGTAGTAAGACATCATCTCCTACTTTTTAATTTAACATTGTGGCTCTTTTATCGAAGGAATGTTTAACAATGTCTTGCTTCTTTTGGAGGTGTTAGAATGCGTCCTTTATTACCTCTTTTAGTTCGATGAGTGTGTCTAAATGATGTTGTAAAGGTTGGAAATCATCTTCTGCCTCAGCAATAGCCAACCTCAAGGCTGGAATTTGTAATTGAACAGGCAGGACATCAGGGGCTCCATACACCAGGGTGTAAGGAATTTGACCTGTTGTTGTCTTAGGGGTTATACGATCAGCCCATAAAGAAAAGTTTAGCTTCGTGTGCCAATAACACTTGTTATCCTTGACTGTCCTCTTAAGGATCTGGATGATATTTTTATTTCTGGATTCGGTCAATCCATTACCTTGGGGGTAGTAGGTGGAAGATCAAAAAAGTTGGATTCCATATGTAACACTAAGGTGGATCATGACATCAGACATGAAAGATGATCCATTATAAGTTAATAGCTCAACAGGGATCGAAAAACAGGATAAAATGTTATGCTCAATGAATTCTACCAGTTGTTGACTCGTAGAATTCCTAAGAGAAATTGCTTCAGCCCACTTTGTAAAGTAGTCTGTAGCTGTTAAGATGAATATGTGACCAGTGTTGGAAGGAGGAGAAACTGGCCCAATAAATTCCATGCCCCATCTTGCGAAAGGGAATTGGACTTCAATTGGCCTAAGAGGTAAGGGAACTAACTTTTTCGTCCCAGTGAATCATTTGCAAGCTTCGCATTTTCAAACCAGTAAATAGGCATCTGGGTGGAGTGAAGGCCAAAAGTAATCTGCATGTAAAACTTTTTCTACAGTGGTTTTGGCTGAAAAGTGACCTCCACAAACCCCGAAATGGAATTGTTCAAGTCACATTTGGGCTTGATCAGGAGTCAAGCATCATGACAAAACCCCATCAAGGTTTCTTTGGTAAAGGATTTGGTCCTGTAAAACATATCAGACAACTTTTAAACGAAGTGTTCATTTGACTTTAGTATCCATGTCCAGTGGGAACACACCATTGATTAGGGAATATATGGTAGGTCCATACCATGGTTGTGAGGCTAACTAAGTTTCGTTAACCAGTTCTTCGAAAGAAATCAAGTCATCTACTTGAGGTGGTTCATCTATGACTGAGGGGTGGGATTGGCTTAGAAATTCAGCCAGCCCTATCCCCCTTATGATTTTCATTGGTTTAATTTCCAAGTCATACTCTTGCATGCGCATGATCCATTTGGACCACTTAATATGCAATTTGGTTTGATTCAAGGCAGTGACTAAGAGAGATGTAGGCACAAAAACCTGAACTTTGTGGCCTTGGATGTAATTTCAAAATTTCTCCAAGGCTTTATACAAACAATAACCATGTTTCTCCAGTGTATAAAAGTTTAGTTGGTGTGTCTTCAAATTTTGGCCTATGAAGGCAATTGGCCTAAGATTTTCCTCATGATCATTTTGCAATAGGATTGTATAAATTGTCTCCTATGATGAATTAGTGTACATGACAAAGTATTTAGAGGGATTAGGACTAATCAACATAGGGGAAGAAGCAATGGATTGTTTAATGGATTCAAAAGCCCGATGGGTAGGGTGGTCCCATTTGAATCGAATGTCCTTCTTCATAAGCTGATTTAGAGGTTTGATTACTTGAGAAAAATCAGGAATGAAGCGTCTCAT
Organism: Picea sitchensis; assembly: GCA_010110895.2. NCBI lineage: Eukaryota > Viridiplantae > Streptophyta > Pinopsida > Pinales > Pinaceae > Picea > Picea sitchensis. Next base: position 53,338 of record SNQJ01S0024817.1, on the reverse strand, counting down.
GAAGTTTATCTTTCCAAAGAAATATTTCATTTCTTTTTTATTAGAAGGTAAGGGAAGCTTTTTGATTGCTACCACTCTCTCGGGATACAATTTGACACCTTCCTGAGAGATGATGTGACCCAAAATGTTTCCCTCCATAACACCAAAAATGGTCTTCTTAGGATTTAAAGATATGCCAAACTTGTGACATCTAAGAATAACTTGCCTGAGGTGATCAAAATGACTACTTCATTCTTTGGAAAAGACTGTGAGATCCTCGAAGTAGACAACAATCATCTTACCCAATAATCCTTTGAAAGCAATGGTCATGGCACATTGAAAGATGTTTCTGGCATTAATCAAGCCAAAAGGAATCTTGCTATATGCATATGTGCCCCAACGAGTAGTAAAGGTGGTTTTGTGACTATTAGAAGGCTTGAGGGATATCTAATTGTAACCTAAGAAACCATATAAAAGGGATGTCATTTGAGACCTGGAGACTTGTTGGAGAATCTTTTCCATTGGTGGGACAAGGTAGTTGTCTTTTAGGGACACCATATTCAAATGTTGAAATTCACCACACAAACGAATATAACCATTTTTCTTCCTAACGAGAACCAAATTAGCTACCCATTGTGTGTAACAGGCATGGTATATGACCCCAGATGCTTCCATCTTGTCTAATTCAGCATTAATTTTTTGTTCCAAAGCAGGGTTGTTCTTTCTTTGTTCCTTCCTGTAAGGTTTCAAATCAGGGATTATAGGTATGGCATGGACTATCTCCTGCATATCAAAAACCTTGAGATCTTCGTAGGACCAAGAAAAAAAATCCTTGAACTCTGTCAAGAGTTCTGTGAATTGAGTGATCTCAGAAGGAGAACATTGTGACCCTATATAAACCAATTTTGGATATTTCTCATTTCCCATGTTTATAGGGATGGATTCTCGCACCTTCCTAATAGATTCACTTTCAATACTAGGTGCATAAGTAGTGGCATCATTGGAATAAAAAATGGATTCCAATACAGACAAACCAAGGGGAATTTTATTTGTCTTGAATTGGATTATGTCCTTGGCTTCCTCTTCCAACTCATGGTTGATATGTAAATATTTGAATTCCTCCATGTTTTGAAGGAGTCTACAGATTTGTTCTTCAGTATCAAAAACTTTCCAAGAGTCAACATTATCAGGTAATGCAGGTCTATGTAAAATTTGGAATTTTATATCTTCAATCAACCTTAAGAAATCTGAAGTGAAGCAAGAACCATCCAAAGCCAAAGTATTAGCTACATGGTTTGCAGCCCTAGGTACGACTTGAATGTTGAAAGATAAGAAATTCTCAATATTTTTCTTAGCTCTTTGGTGGTATTGTTTGAGGCGTGGGTTATGAACTTCATATTTATCTCTAATTTGATTCACAACCAATTCAGAACCCCTGCTCCCCAACAAATGTCGAATTCCTAAGTATAAGGCCTTTTAGAGGCTGTGAACTAACGCTTCAAACTCAACCATATTATTAGTGTTAGGGAATTCTAATTGAAAAGAGAAAGGTATTTCCTTCCCCTTGGGATCACACAAAAGGACCCCCGCCCCAAATCCATGCTTAGATTTAGCAACGTCAAAAGCCATGCTCCACACCATTTCTTCCAACTCAGAAGGAGGCACATGTGCATCTCTTTAGATAACACAGTATATGTACCCATACCTATGTCTTGAAAAGACACATGTTTTGTATTGTAGGAAGTAGGTACAACCTGCTCTTGGTATTTTGGTTCCCTTCTATTGACAACTTCAATAAATTTATGAGGGAAGGTGAAGTGAGTTCCTTCCATGAAGTAACAACCCTTTTTGAATTTGGTGGACCACTCCCTCCCTAAAAGCATTCCATATGCTTTAGGTATATCTAATACGATCACGTTTATGAGCATACTCACATCCATAGCTTGGTTGAAAGTGATGGATAAGTCCTTGATGTAACCAACAGTTTCTACAGTCCTTGAATCCAAAGCTAGCATATATTTACATGGACTTATGCATTCAAGACCTAGTCTCCTCATGAATCCAAGGGGAATGACATTGTGGCTCGCTCCTGTGTCAGTGACACAATTATGGAGCACAAAATCATAAATAAAAACTGATATATAGAAAGGAGGAACCCCATGTTCTAAATCAATAACATCATATGCTTCCTTAGGCTAAGAAGAGGACTCTTTGGAAAGGGGAAATCTATGTTCCATTCGTGGAGTAGGAGGTGCTTGTAGAACACGTGAAAGATTTTCAAACTGAGAAGGTTTTTTAAGAGCATCTAATAATGTCATGTGGGTGGGGACCTTCACTAGATCTTCAACAATGTTATAAGGTACCGATGTTCGGAAGCAGGGTGGTGGATTATTAGGAAAATTTACCTTATTTTGAGTCCACGGAACCCTGTTCCTTGGAGGGGAAGGTAATCTACCATTCGTGGGAAGTTTTCCTTTTTCAATATCCTTGGGATTGATTTTGGTCCCTTCCACCCCTTGCAAAGTGGTTTTAGGGGCCTAAATCATAGTTTCTACAACAAAGATTCTGAAAGAAAGAAGATCATCATTGCAGGGAATAAAGTCTTCCATGCTAACTTGGTCGTTTTGGGAAGTTGAAGCAAGATTGTTTTTCACCGAAGGTAGAGGGGCTTTGTCGGTTTTAGACAATTCCAGGTGACATGTATACGAGTAAAAATACTTGGTATCATGGAATTCTTGCAAAAAGTGGCACCAATCCACTTCAGAAAAATATTTCCTAGGAGAAGGTGTAGGAGGGAAAGGAGGCCTTGATCTCGTAGGAGCAGTAAATTGCAAGTCATTCACCTTTCAATTAAGGGAAAGTATTTGGTTTTTCATGTTCATTAATAACTTGAGTGTTTTAGAACTTTCCCTTTCTTCAATCCTCAAAGTTTGGGCCGGTGGGGGTTCATACCAAGGTCCCTCGTTTTGAGGTACCTCATTCCTAGGCCTCCCATTAAAATAGGGTTGCGCTAAAGGTGAGGGAATCATATCGGATTCTTCCATGTTTCTCTCAATTTACATGGTGCTAGCCTTGGCCGCATCTAAAGTTTGTATTGATTTATTTTTCAATATATACTTTACATTTCGATTCATAGCGGTCATGTAGTAATGGAACAAATTGCTCCCAAATGGTTGGGAAGTAGTTGGGATCCTATTCAAGGTCGAGGTAAAGCATTGATTAAAGTTTTGAATTTTGTCCCCTTCATGGATGGATATGGTTGTGAAATCCCTGAGTAGAAAAGCCACATCATCTGCACCTTGGAAATGTTTCTTGAATTCTTGGATCATAGTGTCCTAATCTAGGATACTATCATTGAGAAGAAAGAGATACCATCTTGATGCTTCACGCTCAAAGGTCCTTACAAAAAGTCTGATGATGACATCAGGAATTGTTATGTCCATAAGTGCTAAGGCATCATAGAAATTTTGTATATGTTCCTTGGAATTCAATGTACCAGTGCCACTGAAATTAGGAAGCCTCATTGTAGCATATGCAGGTATGTCATGAAGAGGTTGGGTCAACCTTAAAGGAGTCACAGGTTGCCAGGGCATTGCCATCGGAACAACTGTGGGAGGAACAAAAAAGTTGTTGGATTAACTGAATCTTGCTTTAGTAGGGGGTTTTGAATAGGAGAAGAGGAAGAGGGTGACTCAGATCACACGACAGGTGTAACATGTTTCCTTGGTTTTCCAGGTGTATGTGTCTCACTACTTGTTTTCTTTCATGAACTTTGACTTCTTGTAGGGGGACACTGTTTCCCTAGTCTTAGGATACTTTCTCCTTGCCAACTTACAAGGAGATCAAGTAAGTACTTCAAGTAAAATAGATGTATCACACAAACAATCTTACTCTTTCTAAAGCGAGGTAGATTAACCCAACTATAAACAAAGCTTTTTTTTCATTCTTCTCGAAGTGGAAGGTAAAGTATGAAAAATTTACAACTTCACACGTGAGTTCGAACAAGTAGAATAAGACACTGACAAGGTAAGAGGAAAATAAAACTCGATGGTATTTATGACTCCCATATGGAATGGAAATTGCAAGGGAACTGAACTAAAACCATTAACAACGAAAATTCCAAAGGATCACTGAAAGACCTTGCCACAAAATTTTGTCAACAAGTGGGAAAGGGACCCCAAAGAATTTGGGTCCAATGCAGTACAAGTTTTGGATACAAGGAAAACTAAAGAGGTTTGCAAGTTCCCCAATATGGTTGCCAGAAAAAGGGATGTGTTATAAGAAAACTCTATCCGTTGGGATAGATCCGACCTATCCAGTTGTGAAGCCAATTACAACCTCTTTGATAGATCAGAACAAGGCAAAGACTACCCACTCCTCAGGTGGTCCTTCGCCTGAGGTGTTAATGAAGGGGAAAAAAGAGAGGTGAAAGAATTACTTGAAGTCTTTCTCAGGACCACCCACGCTAGGTGTTTTCCTTCCTCAACTTCCTGGATGGCCAAAATGGCATGGAGGGTGAAAATGATGGACAATAGGATGAAAATAAGCTCACTGATTTTTTGGACAGTGAACTAAATAAAGTGAACAACGAGTTGTTCTCTCCCTTAAAGAATTGGAAAATGGCCCAGAATGGGTTCTCGGGGTTCTAGACGATTAACCAATGGATGCCTCAAGTGAAAGAGTGAAAATCAAGGGTGAAACATGAGCTTAAAATCTACATCCAAGTCCTTTTAGATGGCTGTAAATTGCGAACATCAAGTCATTCAAAGATTTTAAGACGGGGAAACAAGCCCATAATGGCTTGATACCCCCTAGGGTGACCCTGGAAGTGATCCCAAAAGATTGTCAAATCAAAAAGGGGGTTGTAAAAGGATATGAAAAACCTTTTTACAATATTTTACAACTATGTTTGGGAGGAAATTTACAACTTCAATTTTCAGTTCGTGGATGAAGGGTGGATTGACAAAAGGCTTGAATTTAAATGTGTTTTGTTGGTGAATTTTTAGTTATTAACACATGCCTTGGCCATCACATTGTTTTGAAGGTTATCCCGATTAGGCAAACACATCCCAAAACTATGCCAACCTATATAAGAAGAGTAGTCTCAGTAGACCATGGTGGTTATGTTTAAGATTGCCCCATATAGTTCAGAGAAGCAAGGATTAGCCACTTCTCGTCACTAGCGCTTTTGGGCTCTTAAAGATTCTTGGATGGAAGAAGGATACCTGTGAAAAGGAAGAGGCTTAGGACCCCCCTAATGGGAGTTTTAGTTGAGCTTACCCAAGCAGATTAGTGTTCCAACCAGGCTGAGTTATTCAACTCCTTGACCATGTGGTACTAAGGAAAGACCATTCGATATATACTAACTAAACAACTTCTGAGGGGATCCTAATGATGACTCCCTAGATTTAACTCTTAGTATCATATAAAATTTAAATTTCTTCAAATAAAGGACCATGCCATCTGCGTGGCAAGGTCACATCTTGCTTTCACAAGCGTGCCTCCTAGTCACTAAATATGAAATCTATCTAAAAATTTATACAAAAAAAAGTAAATAGGTATGTTACATATATATCATGGCTAAATAATATTTATATCTATGTAGCTAAATAGTATAGGTTTGTTTTGAGTTTATGGGGCGGACCCCTGAATTGTTTTCAAGTGTTTTGCGGTTTTTTGAGTGTATTTAGCTTGCTGATTTTTTGTATGGCCCCTTTAGGGGCAGCCACTTGTAGATTAGTGAATGAAAAACTTACACAATGAAAAGATGAAAAAATTAACTAATTACAAGTAAACTATTACACCATTCAACCCAAACGAATGGGTTGAGTCTCTTTGCGAGCGGCAAGACCGCCATGTGCATGAAAGCCCCAATTGATTCATTGTATGGTGATTGGAATTTTAATAATTGGAATTTAGAAATATTAATGATTATCTACAAAAGTACAGATCATATTTTATGAACAAAAATTCCCAAGTAAACTACTCAAACTATCTACACAAACAAAGCATATCAACATGGGTATGTGTGCCAAAAATTTCAGAATGAGTGTTAGTGATTGTAAGGTGAATATTAGAGTGATTGGGTTGATTTACCGATCAAATTTATGTTTTTTCTTCATTGTCCTGTTGTCCCCTTTGCCTCAAACATGTCTTTAGGTGGTCCCTAACCGCTTAGGAGAAGCAGAGTAGGTGACCGGTTATGTCCTTGCAGGAAAACAATGAAATTTTAGTATTTATATATGAAAGAATTGAATCAAATGAAATGGAAATGTGTATATAAAATATAGATAACAACCAACTAAGATGGTTGTCCCATGAGGGGAAATTGACCAAAATAGTCAATTTTCCTATTTGGGACATCAAGGTTAATGGTAGGAAAACATAACAGAAATGTACATGAATGAAATAAGGACACAAACATGTATGAATATCCAACTAAGAAGATTATTTGAGGGCTGTACTAAGGGACCCTAGGACTCCCAGCCACTAGCTAAGGCTGAAAACAACTGAGTACTTGAGAAAATCTGCACTAAAAAACATCAAACAAGTTAAACAAAGTTGTTAGAAAATGAAAGCAAGCAAGTTAAACCCAAGGAAGCAACAACAAACACCTAGCTAACCAATCTCTCAATGAGATAGATAACATAACAAGTATTTACTCCTACCCGTCAATCCTTAACCAACAAGTGACACATCCAACAACTAAAATATAACAAGTATAACACACACAAAGAGTCTTGGAAAATTTTAGCATAGATTTGTTACTATATTCATCCTCCTCTTTTACAATGCCAACCCTCTTATTTATAAAGGAGAGGTGAAGGCTTAGGGTTAGGTCACAAGACACTTGTCACTTTTGGAAAAGTGACAAGTGGGAAAACCCTAAAGTCTTTTTGTCTTTTTACCAAAAGTAACTTTATCCTAAAACATAATCTTATCCAAAAGGGAATCTTATCCAAAAGGGATCAAATCAAATCTGATTTGACCTCTTAATTACAATGTATACATATCAAAAAGGAAAATCATGGGAGACTTCATATTACAAAACGTCATTTTTCATTAAATGACAAAATTAGTATGTCACATCACCATTTTCCTTGGGATTTGTGCCATCCCAAAGGCTCTTTGATTGCTTCCATGTTTTTCAGTTGTAGGTGAGGTGATTTGGGATAGTTTTAGACCATCCATGGTTGTCGGATTCACTGGGATGAAGCCCCAAGGTGTGGGTAAATTATAGAGTTTCTTAGGAGGGCAAGGGAATTTTCGATTTGGTCATTGTATGTAAGAAAATTTCTAGTGTTCAAAAACTTTTTAGACCTGATTATACCCCCCCTTTGATGCCTATAAGTTTCCCTGTGAGTTGGTCGAAGAATAGATTCGATTTGGGCTTGTTTCGGTGAGGGGACACCCTGGGCATGAAAATTGAGAGGCTATTACCCTATATGAAACAACCACAAATTGAATTTTATTATTCTCATGCTATATCTCTATTTTCTAACTTTCTGTTGCCTTTTGTTTGGTGCAAATACGACTCTGTATGAGTAAGATATGGTCCGAAAAAAGTACGCGGGAAGGAGCCAGCCAAAAGACTGATCAAGGAAAACTTTGAAATTGGGAAAAAAAATTATGTGTTGGACACCATAATTGACAGGTGGCTACATTCTTGCATACCTGTATCGGAAATGGGTTTTCCTCATCTGGCCCAATTTGGCCTCGGAGACCCCAATTAGGCCTCCTTCCGGCACATGCTTATCATGGCAATAATGAGTCTTTGTCACTCTGGGTCATGCCACTTAAATTATGGGCTGAATTTGCAGAGGTGAATGCCATGGATTCATTCTTGACTTTGCCCCGATCATTTCAACTATTCATGGGATAAAATCCGCCTCCA
>SNQJ01S0024817.1:0-45234 GCA_010110895.2 Picea sitchensis | reverse complement strand
GTGGAGGTGTGGAAAGGAGGAGGAGGAGATGTGCACACAGGGTAAGGAGAATGAGGTGGAGGGTGGTAGTGGTTGGGGGAATGGAGAGAAGGTAGCAGGCTAGAGAAGGTGGTGGAGTGGTGTTTGTCGTGGACTGCCCGTGCAGAGGAGGGAGGAAGGGGGGAGCGGAGGAGAGCAACGCAGGTCAGGGGTTTGGGGGAAAGTGCAGTGTAGAGGTGAGAGGGGAGGGATCTCTGCACATAAGGGAGGTGGAAATGGGCATGGGGAAGGAGTGGGGGAGTGTAGCATGGTTTTGGGAAAGGGAAACGAAAATGGGGGATGAGGGTTGAGGTGGTCGATCGAAGGGAGGAGCTGGGAGGAAGTGGAAGGGTTTTGATGGAGTGCTCATAGGTGGAGGCCAAGGAGAAAGGGGAAGAGGGGAATAGGAGAGGCAAGGGGGTATGCGAAGAGATGGAGGCATGGAGGAGGGTGCATACTAGTGAAGGTGAGGGGGTGGTGGTGGCACCTGGGTAGTGTACGGGTGACGAACCACACCAAAAAATTATTTTTGACATTTTTCATAATTTTGGGTTTTTTCCATAGTTAGAAGAGGGAGGTTTTGGGTTCAAGCCCCCCTCCCCTCCTATTTGATTTATGGGCAGTTTATTGGAAATTTATGACCAAAGGAAAAGGAAGGGGGCTAGGGTTCAAAGCCCAGGGCCTATGAATGGCCATGCACAGGATTTCATACTCAACCACAATAAAATAATTAATCTTCTAAAGAAGCCTTGGAGGCTTGGCCCTGGTGCCCAAGAGGAGCTCGAATCCCCTCCCATTTGAATCTTTTGCACACATAAAATTAATTGAATTCACCAAACAACAAATATGAACCAACACACATGAAATCTGAACCAACAATCAACTTGAAATATGAACCAACACTAAGACAATCATCCTGAAGGCAGAAATAACACTCTTCTATGTAAACTTTCACCACAACCAACAAACTTTTTCCTTTTTAATTGGGACTGACAGGGGTTTACTTGGCTCTGTGTATGAATATTGTTGTATGGTTATGGTTGGATGCGCAATGCAGACCTGTACTTCCTACCAGAAATCATGTTGCAGAGCTCCCTCTCCCCTTGGCCAAAATGCCAAAATGACTTGAGAGAGAGGAGAGGGGGGGTTTGTATTTTCTAATTTTCCAAAAAAAAAAATTCCCCAATATTGCATGATGGAGGTTGTGTGTCCTCCCCTTGAATTTCTGAATTTTTTGATTTTTTTTTTTAATTTTTTCCCATTATTTTTAAAAATTCTTCAAAAATTGTGCAATTCAAACTTTGACTTTGACTTTGACTTTGACCTTGTTGTTGTTGACTTAGACCCAAAAAGGTTGTCAGATGAGACAGAGTCAGAATTGGACATAGGAAATGTCATTGGAAAGGTATCAATGAGCCCGTCACGAATATTCTGTCACCAATCTGAAATAATGCCACCTCATCCCTCAATTTCATCCTAGAACAGTGGCCGCTTAAACCCCTAACTTGTTGGTGGGCCCACATGGCTCCCAATCTTACAAAAGACGCCAAACCGCCATACAATATCCAATCAAGGAAAATGAAGTACCGTTGGAAAGTAAACAATTATTATTTCAATGAGGTGGCCATAGATTCGTGTGTTGGGGATATTAATGGTTGGTTTATCTGTCATTAAACCATACTATGTGAGTTGGTTTCCCCCCTTTGCCTGAAATAATTGACCAACTTGTGATAGCTCTAACCGGGCCATCTAAGGTCAAAATTAGGAAACTAAGGAGTCGTTGGAAAGGCATTTGAGTCTATTACAATGTGTCATTTCTGAATCTCTTATTTAAAACTATTTACCCACAATATTTAAACCCCGAATCACTGCAACCAATCTGGTGTCCAAAATTGGTCATGAACTTGCAAAATCTCATTCTTACCAACTGAGGGTTGAAACCAAGCACGAGATATATCGTTGGAAAGGTATCGCACTTCCCTACACCATATATGGATTTTATTTTCCTTTTGAAACATGAATCTAAATATAATTAGACTAGGAAGTCACAACTATTGGTTTTGGCCATTCGGGTGATGCTAACTTTGCGTCCTCCATAGGGAGGTCATACGGACTCGGAATTGGGCTCATGATATCCCGTTGGAAAGATTGTCCTAATAACTACAAGATGGAAGATTTTTTTTTCCAAAAATGTGACCATAATTCATCTTATCCTTTTCGAAATGACCTCTTCCCCAAGGGAACCACCTAGTGATGGAGAAAGGGGCCAACGTTAAAAGTTTTTCAAACTACATGCTTAGCTCATGAAATCTGAACTGAATAGTTTTGGCATGAGGAATTATGATGTGGGAGGGTTTAAAACCCTCTGAAGGTATCCAACTTATACTCTTTCAAAGGTAAAGTTCATAGTAATTATGACGCCCACCACTGTCTTCGACTGGAACCATAGCACAAAGGGATGCTTGTGGAGGAACGAAAGTGTAAAACACCATGTTGAGCCTAGAGAATATTTTTGGGTCAACAGAAAGCATAAAAGTAATAAATAATTCTATTATATAGTGGAGGAAATGAGTGTCATGGACAAGAAAATTATTTCCTAGTGCAAGAAACATACCTATGCTCAATGTAAGGAAATGTGTGTAGGATATGGACACTTAGGGGATTATTTCCTCCTAGGATACATGTATCAAGTCACAAAGGAAAAGATTGAAAGAATAGAAATTGATGAGAATGCATAAGAAAGAGGATAAACAACAAAAACTGGAAGATGACATTAGGCTCAAAAGAACAAGAGGTAAATATGAAATGCAGTTAGAACTTAACACAAAATGTGAGAGCCATGCGGGTGATAGCCTGAAAATAGATTGAGAAGAAAAATGAGGTTTCAACGCAACATCATAGCATGACTAAATAGGGATCTCGAGCCTATGAAAATACTTCATCATGGGAACCAAAAGGTGAAACAAGGTTCTATCTAGGGCACCCATGAATGGTAGGATCTACCACAACCACGACGTCACTTATTTCAATGGGAAATTTTCATGTCACAAGTGAGTGGAATCGACCCTAAGGAAGATATATAAATGTCACTAAATATGAAATATGCAATGTGGAAAATTTTGTACCCTATGTTCCATTAAGTGAGAACATTCCTCTTCGAAGAACAAAAAAATGGACGGAATCAATAGAATCCACATTAAACAAAATCACACACTGTTAGCACTAGGTAGGAGGCCTCTTCCTTCTCTACAATTTCATCCATTTACATTCCCTTTCTATCTTTATTTTTTTATCAAGTTTTAGAAGAGGATGGTTGTGTACATACCTTGATTTAGCATGGGTTGCATACAAGAATGCCTATACGCACCCTACTTGAAGGAATACCATATACATATGCACATGTCGTCACTATTACTTATGTACAATCCTATTTAAAGTGAAAATTTGAACTTTTAACCCTTTTCTTGATTAAAAAGATTATAGGATGGTGATTGAATGGTGAGAATGAGAGCAAGAGGAAATTGAAAATCGGGTGATGGATGACCCAAAGGCACTGGAATCCATTTGGGATGCAGTTAATTTGTTTTTTGAAACGAGCAATATGGGAGCTAAAAACTTATTGCTATAGGTCCTCATAAAATATTGGGAACCTGACGTTGATGCATTTGTTTTAGATGGCCAACCTCTAAATATGGAGGTGGGAGATATATATTTCATAATTGGACTCTCTCCCTAAGGTGACATAATCAACCTCACGACTTGAGGCGAAGGAGGAATGACTATTGAAGAGTATATAACCACTTATTGTGCCTTGTGTTAGCGATATTTCTTGTAAGGGGGGGCTAGAACGCAAAAGAATGGGTTAAAAAACCACTTGTCCAAAGTTTTGGATGATAAGGCGCCCAAGATAAGTCACGAGCAAGTTCGAACGGTAGAGATTCGTGCGCCCAGATCAACGATGCATATGGAATTCCGGACCCCCCTTGCCTTTCTACCTTTAACTGGAATCCATTTGGGATGCAGTTAATTTGTTTTTTGAAACGAGCAATATGGGAGCTAAAAACTTATTGCTATAGGTCCTCATAAAATATTGGGAACCTGACGTTGATGCATTTGTTTTAGATGGCCAACCTCTAAATATGGAGGTGGGAGATATATATTTCATAATTGGACTCTCTCCCTAAGGTGACATAATCAACCTCACGACTTGAGGCGAAGGAGGAATGACTATTGAAGAGTATATAACCACTTATTGTGCCCCAGGTTAGCTTATATTTTGTAAGGGGGCTAGGAACGCGAAAAAGAACGGGTTAAAAACCACTTGTCCAAAGTTTTGGATGATAATGTGCCCAATATAAGTCACAAGCAAGTCCGAACGTAGAGATCTATGCCTGCATCAACGTATGCATATGGAATTCGGACCCCTTGCCTTTCTACCTTAAGCAGGGGGGGTCCAGAATCAGGCACACCTCCAACGCCCAGCTACGCATCTCGATAAACTTAATAAAGACACCTGACCTCCGTCTTCTACCTTAAGCAAAGGGGGCTCTGAATCATGGATGCAACTGACGGCCATGATCATAGCGCACGGATCAACGACGCTCGCGCACTCCCATCATTTTCAGCGACTCCGTGTTTAGCCAATGTGGGCCCTGCTCCCATCATGTCATCCTCCAGAACCGCCTCTCCCCCACTGCCGCGTGTCATATGTCCTCCTCCACTCTTTTGTCCAAATGGCCCTTTCCCTGTCTCATCGACCACTCACCACCTACCACATGCCCCTTTCCCTCCATGTCAGCCTCTCACTAAATTACACCTGCCACGTCTATTCTCCCGCCTTCTCCACTTATATCCCTTTTGCCTTATGTCATTCCCTGCCACCCCTCTCACCTCTCATCATTCTTACTTCGCCCCCGCAGTTGCGGCCCCATCACTCCGTTGCCGAACCCCACCTTTCGCGTTGGCCTCCATACCCGTCCTTCAAGCTATTCAGTTATTCCAAGTGGCAGCACGAGGAGTCTTCCATATCCCAAAGTGTTGAGTTGGCCGGATCATCCTCAATCCCCATGAAGCAGTTATTGAAGCAGTTGGTGGTGGTTAGACATCGTCTCCGCCATAATGGGGACATCCTGCAATGAATTAAAGGCACGTCGATTCTCCGATGAAACTGTCAGAAGATCGATCGCGTCTGCCATAAGTTGCATGACCATTCAAAGATTGCGGCTGCAGGTTTTCAGAAGCCATGCAGACGCAAAGCTTTTAATGCAGTTTCTTGGTTCCGATGTTGTTGTTGTTTGAGTATATGTAGGCATTCTTGCCATTTTTGTATCTATCGATGGTAGAGCTAAGCTCCCGACTAAAAAGTTTCAGCAAATATTCTGGTTCCCTGGTTATGCCTCTGTGTTTGAGACTTCTTGTTTTATGACAAACAATTCTCCTTTTTCCATCTATGTTTCGTCTCGTGACGGAGAGTTCACAGTCGAATGATTCATGTGGATTGTTGCATTTATGTTATGATAAAGGATTTGTCGTGACATTATTGTATTCTCTGGTTTTCTGTGTTTGAATATAAAAGGACTTTGTGTTCGAATGCTTTCTTCTCCAGTCTGTTACGAACTTGATGTCTGTGATAGACCTTTGCACTCTTCTTACGCAAGTCTTCCACCTACTCACCCTTTTACTGCAACTCACTGTTTGGATTTTATCAAGACCTCACTCGTTCATGCATGCCTGGCCTAGTTTCTGAGTTGAGACGATATTGTTCTGAGTTTCCCTCCATTTGATCACCCCTTCAAACAAATCGTGACATTAAACTTATGGGCGTCGGGCACTGCTCCTGCTAGCAATCCAGGACTGACCTCCGATAGCCAACATTTCTGGCGCCGTTGCCAGGGATGAAGTTGAATATCTTCCCCGGGATTGAATGACAAAGATTAAGCTGATTTTGAAGGTGCATCAGAAATTAGAACTTGAAGATTGCTACTGTGCACCTGGCGACTCCATTGTGACGACTCCACTGTGGCGAACCCGTTGGATTAATTGTGGCTTTAGGTGATAGACACACGCGGTCCAATCCACAACTTCCTTTGGCTGCTACTGAAGAAAATCCGGAGGCGATTCTCAGAAAAGGAAAGGCTCCCCAAGGAGAAAGCTTCGCCTCTGAATCAGGTATTTCCCCACCTCCTTCCGTAAGGACTCCATTTTCTTATTCTCAGCCTCCTAGTCATCCTCCCTCTGAGGTTTCCCGTTTTCTGAACTTCGGGAGTGTTCCTGCTAAGTTTTCTCCTCCTGGTCTAGTATCAGAGGGAGAGATCCTTGTCACTCCCCCCTCCCTGGAAGTTGTGCCTCAGTATAAGCCTCAGGCCTCAGGATATTTAATCACCCCTCCTTTTATTACTACTGTTGCACAGGGAGAAGCATTTGCACATTCAGGACCCTTAGACTTCTCTCTGTTTTCCCCCTCGTCCCCTGTGAGAACCTCTTTTCCGACATCTCCCAATCACACTCCTTATCCTCCTAGTTCTCCTCCACCTAATATACCTATGGCTGGTGCTAATCCCCCTCTGAATAGAATGGATGCCATAGTCGCTGCTAGATATGCCCCTTTAGTCCTACCCCATCCCATGAATCCTCTCCCTGCTGGAGACTATTTGAAATACATGCTTAAGTTCGCTGGGGAAGGAGACATAACTGCAGAAGAGCATTTGGCTGCTTTTTACAGTTATGCAGACAACCTCAATATTGAGAATGAAGATGTCTGAATGAGAGTCTTTGTTCAGAGCTTGGATGGTGAGGTTAGAAAATGGTTTAAGGGATTGGCCCCTAGATCTATTGCTGGAACTGAAGCCCTGGACAATGTTTTCCTGAGGCAGTGGGGGGATAGAAAAGATTACATATATTACATGACAGAGTTTGGGTCCCTGAAGAAGATGGAAGGAGAGTCTGTCTCTGACTTCTCCAAAAGATTCAATAAAATGTATAACAAGATTCCTATAGAGGTAAAGCCCTCTGAGGCCTCTGCTCAGATTTCCTATGCTGGTGCATTTGACCCTGATTTCTGTCTTTTATTAAGAGAAAGAAGAGCCACCTCCTTAGCTCAGATGAAAGATGCATCTATAGAAGTGGAATCCAACATATTAGCAGCTGACAGACTGAGGAACAAGGCCGACGCAGATAGAAGAAGGGGAAAGTCAGAAGCCTCAACTTCCGGCCCATCACTGCCCCACCCTCAAATAAATGAGCTGACCCAGGTGATGAACTTTCTCAAAGAAGAAATGGAGAGATTGAAGGTGGAAAGGAAACAAATGAATAAGGGCCCTCAGATCACCGAGAATAGAGCAGGTTTCAGAAGACCAAACAATTTTGCTCCTCCAACCATGCACAAAGAGAAGGAAAGAGACAGAGACGACCCAAGAATTCAGGCTCCCTTCCAGAACAATTTTGTGGTTGATGAAGAAGAAGGAGAAACAGACGAGCCTGAGCCTAAAATTCACTGCTTAGAAGTCACTCCCCCTTTCCCTCACCTGACTCAATCAACATACGAAGAGTCTCTCATGAACAGTCAGCTAAATGAACTGAGCAAGGGAGACACGTTTAGCGGTGGCCGAGGCAGGTATAACCTGAGATCTGACAAGAAGGCAGCATCACCTGATGTTCTGGAATCATCCTGTAGAGCAGAGAAGCCTGCTGATGAGGTAGCAGACAACCACAGAGGTAAGAACGCCCAGCTCCTCTCTCCCATTGTCCAAAATCATGTTCCTGAAATTAGAGAAATTCCAAAACTTACATCCTCTTTTAATTTCGAACATGAGATTCAGAAGATCAGAATCCCTGTGCCCCTCACTAAACTAATCAAACATGATGAATTCAAAAAGTGCGTTTCTGACCTTTTGAAATCTGAAGCCTTAGGCCCCTCCACAGACTTCATAAACCTCCAAGATGAAAAACCAGTGGTTATCCTAGGTCCCATGGTAGAAGACAGAGATGATTCATCCCCTCCCTTCTACACCTCCCCGAACATACATGATAAGGTACTGCATAACTGTTTGATGGATTCATGAGCCTCTCACAACCTCATTCCCAAAGCCGTCATGGAAGAATTAGGACTGGAAGTCACCCGAGCCTATCATGATCTCTATTCTTTTGACTCCAGGAGAGTGAAATGTTTGGGAGTCATCAAGGACCTGGTAGTCTCTTTGTTTCCGCTGCCCATGAAAAGTATGGTCATGGATGTTGTGGTAGCTGATGTTCCACCCAAGTTTGGCATGCTGTTGTCAAGGTCTTGGATTAAGAGACTTGGAGGGACGTTACAGATGGAACTCACATATGACACCATCCCAGTCTTTGGGGGGGAACATAGGAGATTATATAGAGAATCCCAGCTAGCCTACATTGTCAGTGATGAAGTGAACCCCACTAATCACCCCATCTTTGCACTTGACACTGGCTTAGGGTCTAGCTTGTTACAGGTCACTGATAAGCCTGAGGCCCCTTTGAAAATCATAAAGCAGCCCTATCTTAATCAAGAGATTCCCCCTCCAACCACTTCTGTTTGGAAAATGTTCTTTGATGGGGCTTCTTCCAGTATAGGTGTGGGTGCCGGGGTGGTATTCATATCCCCTTCTCAAGAGACCATATCTCTGTCATACAAGCTAGAATTTGAAGTCACCAACAATGTGGAAGAATATGAAGCTCTGGTTCTGGGATTACGAGCTGCACAGGAGATGGGAATCAGGGAGATGGCCGTGTTCGAGGACGCAGAATTAATTGTCCAGCAGGTAAAAAACGTCTATCAGGCCAAGCATCCTCGACTCAAGAATTACAGGAACGAGGTATGGGACCTTGTGAATAATTTCTTCCTGGCTTTTAACATCTCTTTCGTTCCAAGGGAAGAAAATTCCCCAGCCGATTTTCTAGCCTTCTTAGCTAGTCTGCTCGAAGTTCCTGTGCCGCCCACTGTCGGGTCCGAGGTTGAAATAAAATACAGACCCTCTGTGCCGGACAATGTCAAGCATTGGAAGGTATTTGAGGATGATCAGGAGATCAGAAAATTTCTCCAATCCATTGATGACTTTTCTGCGTCACACATAGATGAAGATCCTGACGTTGAAGGAAAGCCGGATCATCACCCCGGAGAGTTTTTGAATGAAATTGCTGACCACCAGATTATACAGCTGCCAAGCAACCACATACCGAAAGGACTGATCCCATTAGAAAGGTTGTTCGACGGGAACGATGTGGCAGTAAAGGGTAGAGTTTTGGGTGATGATGCAGACACAGCTGAATGCAACATAGGCACACCAGAGGAGCCCAAATTTGTCAAGTTGTCAAGGAGTTTGACCGAAGAGCAGAGGGCTGAATACACTAAGTTGCTGAGGGAGTTTGTTGATGTTTTCGCATGGACCTACGAAGATCTCAAGACATATGACACATCTGTCATAGAGCACAAGATCCCACTAAAATAAGAGGCTAAGCCATTTAAGCAGAAGCTGAGACAGATAAATCCCATGCTGTTACCCGTCATGGAGAGAGAAGTGAAGAAGCTGCTAGATGCCCAAATCATTGTCCCCTTGAGATACTCTGACTGGGTGGCCAATTTGGTCCCAGTAAGGAAGAAGAGTGGAAAAATCAGACTCTGTGTTGATTTCAGAAACCTCAACAGGAGCTCAAGGAAAGATAATTATCCCCTGCCCAACATGGAGCATATATTGCAGAAGGTCACTGGCGCATCTAGAATATCTATGATTGATGGCTTTTCTGGTTACAATCAGATATCAGTCATGCCTGAGGATAGAGAAAAGACAGCCTTCACCACTCCTTGGGGCACATTCATGTATGCCAATATGCCTTTCGGACTGATGAATGCAGGAGCAAAATTTCAGCGGGCCATGGACATAGCCTTCATCGGAGAAAAAGATAAGTTCATGGTGATTTACCTAGATGACATAACAGTCTTTTCCAAGACTAATAAAGAGCACCGCTACCACTTGAAGAAGGTTTTCAGAAGTGCCGCAGGTTTGGCCTTTCCCTGAATCCCAAGAAATCATTGTTTGCTATGCACGAAGGGAAGCTATTAGGCCATATAGTATCAACATAGGGAGTGAGGATTGACCCTGACAGGGTAGAAGCAATTTGGGCTCTGTCACTTCCCAGATCTAAGAAAGAGGTTCAGGCATTCTTGGGAAGGATCAATTTTCTGAGGAGATTTGTCTCAAATTTTGCTGAGTTGGTGAAGCACATCACAGCCATGCTCAGGAAGGGGAATGAAGTGAAATGGACCTCTGANTGACTGAGGCACCTGTGCTAATCAGTCCCGATTATTCCAAAGATTTTTTGATATTTTCTTTTGCTTCTTATGATACAGTATCAGCAATCTTACTGTAGAAAAACGATCAAGGGCAAGAGCAGCCTATTGCCTTCTTTAGCAAGGCACTGAGAGATGCAGAGCTCCGGTACGAGATCATGGAGAAGCAGGCTTATGCCTTGGTGAAAGCTCTCAAATCTTTCAGAGTCTATGTCTTGCATTCAAAGATCACTGCATATGTCCCTTCAGCTTCTGTGAAGGACATCCTTATATAGCCTGACATAGATGGAAGAAGAGGTAAATGGATCGCCAATATCCTAGAGTTTGATCTCGAGATTAATCCCACCAAGTTAATAAAGGGGCAAGGTTTAGCCAAGTTGCTGGCTGAATCAAATTGCAGGGCCTTGGGAATCAATTTCATCAATGAGCAAACTGAGTCATCCAACAGGGGTTCCCAAAGCACTGTACCACTAGCAGCATGCCCCTGGTACAAAGATATCTTGTATTTTTTGCAAGAGTTGAGGCCTCTTGATGGGATGGAAAAAAGCAAGGCAAGAGCATTAAAGCTCAAAGTTGTCAGGTATTGCCTCATAAACTAGGCCTTGTATTGGAAAGACCCCCAGGGGGTATTACTGAGGTGTCTGGACCCACAGCAGGCCCAGAAGGTTATATTCGACTTCCATAGTGGTCTCTGTGGAGGTCATTATTTTTGGAAGACAACATCTCACAAGATCCTCCGAGATGGATATTACTGGCCCACATTATTTCCTAATGTCTGCAGGGAAATTAGAGCTTGCATCAAATGCTAGAAATTCTCAGGAAAGCACCAGCTCAAATCTCTGCCATTAAAGCCTGTAGTAGTTTCATCACCCTTTCAGTAGTGGGGATTGGACTTCATCAGGGAAATTCATCCTCCCTCAAGTGGCCAGCATAGATGGATTCTGACTACAACCGACTACTTCACTAAATGGATAGAAGTTGTCCCCACCAGAAGCACTTCTCACAAAGTGATTATCAGCTTCTTGGGAGATATTATATCTAGATTTGGTTGCCCCAGCAGAATCTTCACTGATAATGCTTCCCCCTTTCGGTCTGAGCCTCTGGTCAAATTCTGTGAACAGTTCCAGATTGCATTGATTCACTCTACTCCCTACTATCCTCAAGGAAACGGACTGGCAGAGTCCTCCAATAAAAGTCTGATCAAGCTCATTAAGAAGCTATTGGAGGACAATAAAAGGGCCTGGGACTCAAATCTCAAATTCGCTCTTTGGGTTGATCGGGTGACAACAAAGAAATCGCTAGGCATCTCACCCTTCCAACTTGTTTACAGAATAGAGGCCATTTTCCCTACTCAGCTCGCCTTACCTGTGGCAAGTCTCCTCCAGGACTTTGAGGGAGAACCTAACCATGTGCTCAGAAGAATTCATCAGATGGTGGAAGTGCAACAGATCAGAGAACAAGTTATGGACAGAGCCTACAATCATCAGCAGAAGATCAAGCAGGCTTTTGACAGGAAGAGAAAAAAGAAGGAATTTGAGCAGGGTGATCTGGTGCTCAAATGGGATGCACCCAGGCAGGAAAAGGGCAAACATAGTAAATTTGATGCCCTCTGGTTTGGANGCCGCAGTCGGCTCTTTTTGTTTTGTTTTGTAAATATTGTTTCTGTTTTTGTTTTTCGGACTAATAAATGACTCCATAGCCCAAAAGCAAAGGCAATGAATCTACAAAAGAGTTCTTAGAGCATCACAGGGACGACTCTATCCCCCATGGAGCCAAATGTTAGCGATATTTCTTGTAAGGGGGGGCTAGAACGCAAAAGAATGGGTTAAAAACCCACTTGTCCAAAGTTTCGGATGATAAGGCGCCCAAGATAAGTCACGAGTAAGTTCGATCCGTAGAGATTTGCGCGCCCGGATCAACGATGCATATGGAATTACGGACCCCCCTTGCCTTTCTACCTTTAAGCGGGGGGGGGGGCAGGGGTCTGGAATCGGGGGCGCACCTCTCCAACGGCCCAGATTAGCGTGCTTGGATCAATGGCGACAAAGACAATTCCGGACCCCCCCTACCTTTCTACCTTTAAGCAGAGGGGGGGGGGTCCAGAATCGTGGATGCAACTTTTCGATGGCCGAGATCATAGCGCCCGGATCAACAGCGCTCACGCACTCCCATCATTTTCAGCTACTCTGTGTTTAGCCAGTGTGGGCCCTGCTCCCATCATGTCATCCTCCAGAACCGCCTCTCCCCCGCTGTCGCGTGTCATCTGTCCTCCTCCACTCTTTCGTCCAGATGGCCCTTTCCCTGTCTCATCGACCACTCACTGCCTACCACGTGTCCCTTTCCCTCCACGTCAGCCTCTCACTAAATTACACCTGCCACGTCTATTCTCCCGCCTTCTCCACTTATATCCCTTTCACCTTATGTCATTCCCTGCCGCCCCTCTCACCTCTCATCGTTCTTACTTCGCCCCTGCAGTTGCGGCCCCATCACTCCTTTGCTGAATTCCACCTTCCGCGTTGGCCTCCATACCCGTCCTTCAAGCTATTCAGTTATTCCAGGTGGCAGCGCGAGGAGTCTTCCATATCCCAAAGTGCTGAGTTGGCCGGATCGTCCTCAATCCCCATGAAGCAGTTATTGAAGCAGTTGGTGGTGGTTAGACATCGTCTCCGCCATAATGGCGACATCCTGCAATGAATTAAAGGCACGTTGATTCGTCGATGAAACTGTCAGAAGATCGATCGCGTCTGCCATAAGTCGCACGACCATTCAAAGATTGCGGCTATAGGTTGTCAGAAACCATGCAGACGCAAAGCTTTTAATACAGTTTCTTGGTTTCGCTGTTGTTGTTGTTTGAGTATATGTAGGCATTCGTTCCATTTTTGTATCTATTGATGGTAGAGCTAAGTTCCCTACTAAAAAGTTTCAGCAAATATTCTGGTTCCCTGGTTATGCCTCTGTGTTTGAGACTTCTTGTTTTATGACAAACAATTCTCCTTTTCCATCTATGTTTCGTCTCGTGCCGGAGAGTTCACAGTCGAATGATTCGCGTGGATTGTTGCATTTATGTTATGATAAAGGATTTGTCGTGACATTACTGTATTCTCTGGTTTTCTGTGTTTGAATATAAAAGGACTTTGTGTTCGAATGCTTTCTTCTCCAGTCTATTACGAACTTGATGTCTGTGATAGACCTTCTCACTCTTCTTACGCAAGTCTTCCACCTACTCACCCTTTTACTGCAACTCACTGTTTGGAGTTTATCAAGACCTCACTCGTTCATGCATGCCTGGCCTAGTTTCTGAGTTGAGACGATATTGTTATGAGTTTCCCTCCATTTGATCACCCCTTCAAACAAATCGTGACATTAAAATGATGGGCGTCGGGCTCTGCTCCTGCTAGCAATCCAGGACTGACCTCCGATAGCCAACACCTTGTACACTCAGAAAGTTAGGAGTCAAGTCCTAATTCACAACATAGAAAGTACCAATGTGAAAATACTCTTGTTGACCATTGTTATAATTTTAGGACCAATAACACTTCATCAAGAATCATGAACATAAATGTTTTACACAGTAGAATGTTTGAGGCCTACAATTTTTTATTGGAGGTCATCATTACTAATGTGCATGAAAAATCAACTGATAGAGTGCAATCTAGGAAGGATGAAAAACTTTGGATATGGTAGCATGGTATGTACTTTCGTTTTTGAGAGAGTGCTAGCAATTAATCCACAAGTTCTTTTCCAACCACATAATCTCATAGAACCTTGTGTGATGCAATGGACACCAATCATGAAAGGACTAGCGACAGGAACACTATCCATCCATTATAATGATGATTTATTTCATTGGTGGTCACGCCAAATCAAAACTATAAATGACTATCCCTATGAGGGGATAAACTTCAACAAAGATCCAAACATGACCGTACCACCCAGCACTACACTAAGAAATATAGGTAACACAATTTTTAAATTTTTTTAATTATCAAATTTAATGTATTTTATTTAAGATTTAACTCAAGAATAAATCCAAAAATAACATATTTGGCATGGATCATGATTTTAACAAAATATTTCAAATGCACACATATATTACCAAAATGACTAGAGGGATTCCCCCACCACAGGCACAGAGGATGCGATGTAGACCATCCCAGAGGGGATGTAGACAAAGTATTGCAAAACATCTAGAGGAACCCAGACCAACTTACCCACAAGGTCCCAATGGTGAAGATCGAGTATTTTCCAAAGAATATGTGGTGACTAGTCGTTAGAGTACCACGGGACTGGGTTAGACTCTACTGGTGTTTGGTGAACGTGGTTGTGTGCAAAGAAAAGGAAAAAGTATATCTCCCTCCCATAGCTAGAGTTCATCGAAGTGAATGATTTGCATTGGTATCCTTGTATTTCTTGTTTTTGTCAAGAGTCAAAACCTCACAAAAGTTTCATCTACTACTCTTGGACTTAAGCAACAACGCTAAAAGAAACACATACTATAAAATTCATTAGAAATTCTTTATTTATAGTGAACCAACATTATATATGATCAGGGCCTTGGATTAGGATTGGAGAGTAAAATCTCCAAGGACACAAAAAAACTTTGAATTCATTGAAGAGTGTTAAATCCATTCTTGCAACCAATGTGTTGGGAGCCTCCTCTAACACAGGAGTTAAGCATAAGGTTGCATCAGGGAAAGTAGGGAGATTAACCCTCTCTACATGTTTTGGTGTTTGTTGTACCGCTTCAATTGCTACATATATGGGGGTTTTTTTGGTTAACACCTTTAGAGCTTCGGGATTAGTTACCCTACCCTTATGTGTGGTCAGACCTATGATTGTTCCCCCGATAATTGATTGTGAGGTGGTAGCCTTAGTGACCTTTCCTAGGTATCCACAGAGGTGATTTCAAGTGGGATGTGCCTATAGTACCTAGGGAAGATTTTTGTTCACATTATTTACTCCCCCAGAGGGTTCCTGCCTTAATAAAGGGTACTTGCACTAGTTAGGGTTGTTTTGCATATATAATCATAACTTCTTCTCATACCTTCACTAGCCAATATTGTGGGGACTTCATCTCCCCCATAGAGTTGGTTTTTAGAAGGCCCTTGAGAAAATTGGTTTTCCTTTTGTTCGCCTAGATTGATTAGGGGTTTTCTCTTTGCATTACAAGTTTAGGTTGACCTTAGGTTGAATTGTGGTTGGATTTTCACTTATTACTTTCACCATGGTTGAATCACCACAACGATCTCCTAGACTATGAGTACTTGAGCCTATTATGGAGGTGCAAATGCCTCTAAAGTGACATGAGATAGGTGACAAGGAGATCGAAGGGTATTATTTTTGGTTTGACAAGACTGGCTTGGTTTGACAAAGGTCCTCCACCAAATGTTAACCCTCCTTTGACCAAGCCATATGCCCCTATACTAGTCCAAGGAAATTTTTAGTGATCCTTTCTCTTTGTAAAGTCATCCTCCCACCATGTCAATACCAATTGTTTCATCCAATGTGGACAAGATGTTTAGCCCATATTCAAGTGGGATAGGGTACATCCTCGTGATGTCAACATTACCACCTCTTAGCTCCATTGGACCTAAAACATCCATGCATTTTTATATAGGTTCCTTAATTTGGGGAGACCTATTGTGTCATCATTTCCATCTATTAGTTTACCGAGCATTTCTACACCCATCCCATCTATCCCTATTCCCACCTTTGGATCTTTTTTTGGTGGGGGTCGAGCCTTATTTTCCACATGAGGGATGGAATTCCTTCCCCATCCATCATTCCTATAAGCATCCTATGATCGTCCAGTGCTATTTTACCTTTCATATGGAAGACGCCTAGTGGTTTTGGGTCTGTGTCTAGTCAGGCTGGGGGCAGTAGTACATTATGAGGTTTCAACTTTATTTAGGTCAACACAACCTTCCCTGGGTGCACTTCCATTTGGGGAAATTTTTCTCCTTGTGGAGGTTTTCCCTTTGTTAACACATAATTTTTTGGGGGTTTCTTCCCTGGGAATAACTTTTGGAATTGTTTTACTAGACAGTCCACATTTACCCCCGTGGGAAACCCCCCTAGGGACATGTTTGGTCCTGGAAGCAGTCATGCTCATGGAATTTCCACCATCCCAGGAGGGATTCACTCTTTAGCAACTCCCCAACCATCAGTAGTACCAATATATGGGGACTACAAGGTCCATGTGGGACATCATAGACTTCATCTCCCTCCCAGTATTCATCTTCATCGTTGCATTTTCTCGAAACTTTAGACTTACCTGATTTGTATCGATTGACGAATGACCCATCATGGTCGGAAATGCCTTCCAAGATACCTTTATATATCTCTAAGTTCAATTCTAAGCCAGGAGAGGATCCCTCCACACACATCATGACATACCAATTATGGTTCTCATCCAACTCATTGATGGATGATAGTTTGAGGATACATATTTTCCATTGATCCCTAACCAGAGCTGTTGCCAAATGGTACATTGAATTAAAAGGAAGTTCCCTTAAAATCTTCAACTACCTATAAATGGCGTTCTTAACACATTACCAATTTCCCAAGATCTTGACTTCACTGCGTCAATATAATTCCACTCATATTTTTGATCTTATACATGAGTTTCATAAATGACATAGGATGATTAAGACTCATATTATTGATAATTTCCTTATGGAGTGGTTCACAAAGTCCCTCCTACCACCCATTTCCAGAGATGTAGCTAGGGATGGGGTGGACATTGAGGAGAAAGAAATTTTGTGTGCCCAACACTTGGATTTGATTTATCTCTAGTCAAGTACACTTTATGACATCATTCCAAATGCTTCTAAGTCATCGAAAGATCCAAGGAATAAAACTCTAGGACCCCATGATGATGGTGTGGTTGGTTTTGTTTCCCATGCATCTATGAACCAATTAGCTAACCAAATGGATCATATGTCGATTTCATCACACCCATCAGCTTCTGGCACTAGTTCTCAAACTGTTGTGGTCCCTACTCAAACCTCCAAGGTGAATTCAGTGTATTCCCAACAACTAAAGAATCCTCAACAACTTGGAGGCAAGAAGAAAAGGAACAAAAAGAAAATTTTTGATATTGAGAATGGGACCACCTCCACCCAAAAAAATCAATAGGGGGTAACTAAAGAGAAGCAAAAGAGTCATTTTCCCTGCATGATTTGTGGGGAGGACCACCCCACTCACTAGTGTCCTCAAAAGGATGAGGCCCATCGCTTTTTGGCATAACATTGGTCCACTCAGCAGCCAAATTTATTAACCCATCCTTTCCCCTTTCAACCTCAAAAAATGGTTTCCACAAATCCCGCCCCTCCACAAGGGGGCATGGCAGGAAACCCTCACCATCAAGGGTCTTCCTTAAATTCTTCCATTTTTATTTGTGACCAATTGCTCAATTTTAAAATGCAATCCAATAAATATGACATTCATGGGCCTTCCCATGCTACACCAGAAGCAACATCTTCTTCCCATCCTAGTGGCCCTCTTCGGATAGATAAGCTATATTTTGATGCATTGATTTTCCCCTAAAAGGTAATTATTTGATGCAGGACACATAATCTCAACACTCGAGATGCTCAAAACTATAGTGTTTTGGAATACTTGGTCGAGGAACCTTGTTCCATGTATGCTCTTGAATTCCTCCAAAGATTCCCAATGTAAAAGGAAGCATTGTTGTCTACCATAAGCAGGGTTGATCCCTTGGAGTCAAGTTTGATGACCTTTTATTATTCTCAGGTTACTCATAAGCTATCCCATAAGGTCTCCTTTTATATCACAGTGTGATTGTTGGGGAAAAACATCTACTGAATAGTGGTGGATGAAGGAGCCTTGACTTGCATCATGTTTATTTCTTGTTGGAAGGCTCGTGGATCTCCTAATATCAATACATCTATGACACTATTGAAAGCATTTGATGGACACATTTTCCAACCCCATGGAATAATCACCACATTACCCATCGAGTTATGCTGTAAGACTTTATCTATTGATATGGAGGTTGTCAACACACCTCTTGAGTATAATATGTTACTCGGATGTACTTATTTATATGAGATGACTACAGTTGTATCGTCATCCTTTAGGGTCCTACGCTTCCCTCACTAAGGGAAAATCATTACGATCAGTCAGCTTGTGTTATGTACCCCAGTACTTGGATCTAATGTAGGGTAGAATGTACCCCTTTTCAGTGATACAATGTAGTCTTATATGAACGTTGGTGCGAGGATGTTGAAATATCCTTCAATGATGGGAATGTTTCCCCTTCCCCCATTGTCTCCTACTAGTAATGTAGCTCCTATCAACATGATTTCGTCATTTACCAGTGGATCCCTTGACTCTTTTTATCCTTCAGTGGTACCTCGTCCCAAGGATGTTGATTCATATGGAGCCTCCATGCCACTCATCTCAGTAGATATTTCCTACCAGGTGATCCAATCAACATCCACTGGCCCTAATTCGGATTCCCCTCAAGATGTATAATCTAATCACTATCCCAATCCCTATTGTGTTGTCAATCCTCTTCCTATTTATAACAACTTCCTTGATCTTGAACTTCCATTTGACGAAGCTATCATGGAGGTCATGGATTCACCTGATATTCCATGGGAGGATTTGCACCATCATGCATCTTTCCTCCTTTCTTTGGAACAGATTGAGGATGACATTCAAAATCCCATTTCCACTGGTCATGATTCATGATGTTTTATCAAAAGGGAACTTGGCCAACATTTCAAAAACCATACCCATTGACATTTCGCAGAAGCCAAGTGTTGTGGAACATATCTTGATAGGTGTCAACTATTCACCCCAATAAACTGAAAACATGCATGGCCCTATTCAAATAATTTTGTGATGTTTTTTCTTGGCCCTATGAAGATATTCCTGGCATTGACCCCCGGATTATTGAACAAGAAATTAAGAGATATGAAGGAGCCAAGCCAGTCTAGAAAAATCTTTGGCCAGTCAACCCAAACAAGGAGGTTTCCTTTAATGTGGAGATAGAGAATCTTCTTCTTGCACAATTTATCTATTGAGTTCCCTTAACCATATGGGTTTCTCACTTCATTACAGTTGCTAAGAACCATAGAACTGTTGATACTTGAAAGTGCACAATGAATACTATTCTCGCAAATGATTTCCAAGCTTTATTATTTAACTATATTAATAATATACTAGTAGGTGGGACCCCCTTATTTAAATTATGGCACTATGATGGATAAGCAAAGTTTATAATTTGGTTGCCTATGTGTTGGTTGTGACACATTTTTCTACAACACATTTTCTTCAAATCATGGTTAAAATGATTATGGTAATATGTGGTGGTTGGGTGATTAAAACATGAAGCTAAATGGTTTTTATGACCTCTCATGAAATATGTTATGCTTCCTTTTGGATGAAATTATTATACTCAAGTTTTAATTTTTTATATGGTATATTGTTCATGGCAAAGGTTTGGGTGGTAAATTTTATCTCACTGTCACTGTTGCGTGGTAAATTTTATACAATATGAGAACATTGTTGCCTAGATTTTCATGGGAGCATTATTCCTGTTTTTTTCTTGGGCACGAGTTTGTATTTGGCCACTCCTTATGCTATGTTGAAGGAAGGGTTGGTTTCACTTGTTTTTTTGGAGGTTATAGTCTGTTGTTTGAATCCATGCAGTCAAGAGAAATGTTGCAAATTATTGTTTCTGTGATCGATTATGATAGGGGACCTATATTGGAATGAATTTTCAATGCCATTAAACTTCCAAACTCTCTGGTCGAACTTCCTCGTTGTCCCTACCACTTACTATCTTGAAACCTACACATTACAGTGAAAGCATGTTTACTCTAGTTTGAATTTGATGAGAGCATTGTTCTTGCTCGGTTACTTGGGTACGATTTTTATCTGGTCCCTTTCTTGGCAATTGTGGAATGAAATATGTACCCGCCTATTCATTTGAAGTTAAAATCTATTGAAGCTTGTGTTTCAAATAATGAATGTTATGTTTCTTGGTTCAATCATCATTTTGATTGTTTAAAAAAAAAGGGGCACGTATGTTCGAATTGTTTGAGGCTCGAATAGAGTAGCAATGCCTAGAATAAATTTAGAAGAAGTTGCATTGAACAATGGTTGAATTAATGGTGGATAGGAGTTTGTTTGGGAGAAATGTGCATGACCCTATTGGATTTAAAGGTTTATTACTGGAGTTGATGCTATGAATCATGGCTCAAGGAATATTGTTGTATTCTTGTAGAAAATATGATGATGTTTGTCATTCCTTTTATATAATGATTATATGGTTAAAAGGATTACTGTGGTTAAAAATTTCTAGGCACATCAAATAGTTTTTTTGTGTAAAATAATTTGGAGGCCAACAAGCATTTTGTCAAAGAAGACATCAGTTTGGATTATTGTTTTGAGAATAGATTACTGGTCAAAATTTGAAATTCTGGACAAAGATAAATTTTGATTGCATTTAAGGTAGCATTTTTTGATTTGTTTCACTTGAACAATATCCATATTTTTTTTTATGCTGGGGAAATCGACAACTCGTGGTTCTCATAATTGCATGACACGGGGTCGATACCCGATGTATACCACTATAACCCCAGGTGCTCCACGCAACCCGCATGAATGAAGCACAAGTAAGTCGAGGTGAGAATCGAACTTGAGACCTCCTTTTTACAAATTTCCTTTCATTTACACAACACTTGCCAATCAGTCTACACCCTTGTGGTGAACAATATCCATATTGATTCCCTATCATTATACCATTTTTACGCTAATTACATTTCCTCCACGATCCCGATTTCACTTATTGCATCCCTATTTTGTGATATAATTTAAAAGGAAATTCTGTGTGGAAGCGAAACAAGGATAACATAGCAAGGGTTGATGACTGATATTCTTAATCTTTTTATACAGAGTTAAAATTGTTTGGTTAGTTGTTGAATAGTATTCATTTATTGATCCCCTTTCATTATACCCTTTTTTTTAATTACACTCCCTCCATTTTTCCCATGAACCCTATCATTCCATGTTCACTTGACAATTAATGAATGATGTATTATGGATGGATTTGCATGTATATTTCGTCAATTTTAGAGCCAACTTTTGATTCATGTAAGAAGAGTGTCATGTATGGTTTATTAAGAGCTTCATTACTACAAATTGTTTCTAGAGGATGAGCTTTTTCAATATAAGCAACAATGGTTGGAATAACAAAGGTAGGGGAAATTAGAATCGAGGCCATAGGAGCCCTAGATTTTCTATCCATTTTGACGTTGACCCGCAAGAATTGAACCAACTATTCCAATATGGGTTCTTTAATTGGGTTGGCCATGGGATAATGCACCCTCAACTAGAAATACACCCTTTCCATCCTCCTCAGAATATCCCTGGCATTCCCATTCCTCCACATGCATCTTTGCAGTTGAAGTCCCCATGACGGTTGGAAAGAGATCGTCAACCATCCTGTCTCTCACCATCATGGTTGACCCACTATGTCCTTGCTTTTACTACCACCTGTTAATCTCAATGTCCAAATTTCCCATGTTTTTTCATCAGTTCAATCTTCACACGCTAGGTAAGAGATTGAAAATTTATATTCCCCAACCTGTGCAAGACAAGGGAAAATAAATTGCCTCCCCTTCTTCTCCCTCCACTTATTCCTCGAAATCTATGTCTTCCCGCCTGCATTTAAAGGATGACATCTCCCATTTTATTAGTGAGATACATCCCTAATCAACCACGAGCTACTTCAAAGAATTCTAAGGGAAACAACAGTGAAAAGAGGAAAATTGCCTCACAAAGTGGAAAATATGGTTTTTAAATTATTTTTTACATGGTTTCAGTTGATGCTGACAATGCTTAATGGTTTTCAACATTTTTGGATAGCAAGCCATGTTTTTGATATTTTGTGGATAATGTGGATAATGTGGATATATATATTCTTTTTGGATATGATACAAATTATTTCTTATATTTAAATATCCAATTTAAAAGATATTCAAGGGAGTTACAAGGGTGGTATAAGGTCAAAATGATTACCTTTTGTGTGTTATATTTCATGATTTAAAAGGAAGAAATGAAGGGAGTCACAAGGGGTCCCACCTACCTAGTTATTATTAATTTATACCCTTAAATATATTATTATTATTTATTTCTCCTAAAATAATTAGTTAAGTTAAACTAACTTAACTAAAGAAGGTAGTTGAACTACTTCAACTTATTGGGAAAGAATAAATCTCAATGAGAAGAAGAAACAAGGGGGGGATATAAGAAGAAAACAAGACTAAGGTTTGCTCTTTAGTTACATGAGATAGTTTCAATTTTCATTCATTTCTGAGTTTATTCAAAGCCTAATTCTCTCTTTGAAAAGAGGGTCTTATTGTAGACAACAAGGTTCAATACTTAACCAAAATTTTCAGACTCTTGTTTTAGAGGTTTTGATTCATCCTTGATAGTCTGTGTATCCTTTTTTGTTTGTGAATTAATTTTTGTGGTTGATAAAGGATATCTTGCAGAGTCAAAATGGCAATAGTTTGTGGCAAGTTGATCCAGATTATTAATTTTATTTTTATTTTAGTTGATCGCAAAATCTGTGTACATTCATGTTTACTTTATTGTCGGAGTCTTTTTGTATGGTGTTCATCAGGGATCTCTAAATCAAACTTTGGTCCATGCCCTCGTAGGGGTTTTGTAAAGAGAAAACACTTTTGATATCTCATAATGAAATAAAATCATATTTCTATTCAATATCATATGTGTGTATTCATGACTTGGTTAATTTACTCTTTTTGATCTCCATGTTTACTTTATTGCAAAATCTGTGTACATTCTAGTAGCTTTTATAATTTTTATTCTATATTGCAACATTTTTTTTATTTACAAATCTACCTCAGTCCTTGTAATTAATACTTGTGGATTGAGAGAATATTTTGAGGCTATAAAACCTCGGGTGACATTCCCGATTATCTTTTCCTATCCGGGAAAGATCTGAAAATGATCGAGTAAGGTAATTTGTACATTTTCCTCAACATTTATTTGGCGACCATACAGGGGAGATCTTCCATATCTCTTTGGATGATTGTAGTCATAATTATCTTTGAATATTTATACTTTTGTTTGTGATTCTTTGATTGATTTTTCTCATGACAGTACCTTCAACAAGGCATCCCAATATTGAACACAGTCTTAAAGACCAAACCAACATTGTCTTGACTTTATTCAATACTATCTTAGACACTATTAATACCCAGGCTGAGATTGAATGCTTGTGAGAAGTAATTGAACAATATATAAGTATTTGTGAATGTTGGGAGACCAGACAAAGGAAGCCTAGAAATCAGGCGTAGCTCTCTTTTTCCTTTCTTGATATTCTTTTTCATGTCCTCGAATCCTAACATATCTAGGAGAAGAAGATGATTGTCTCCTGAAATCATTTCTATCATTGAAATAGGAAGGAGGAAAGCTATTTTTTCAACCCAACAAGGTACTCTAAGGATACATTTTTCTGATTCAGCTAGTTCACCCTTCTCACCCTCACCCATCATTTTCAAAATGGAATCTACGGATGGCTCTAGTGGTACTGGAGGTTCCTCCTCATCTCAAACTTCGACATCATCGGTAATTGGTAGTTTATATAGCCATCAGGTTCCTGTCCAATCTACTACCAACCCAGCTAAGGTCATAAATAAGTATGGGATTTTTCAATTCGAGGAATATGCTACTACTACCCCGTGGCATGTATCCTCTCCCTTGAACCTAGCACTTACAACTCGTCTGTTACCAAAATTTAAAGAGCATCTACCTAGGTTTTTAGCAAATAATATAGTCACTACAAACAAACACTTGGTAGCATTATCTAATTCCTGTCACAATATAGGATCTAATGATAATGATACTTGCATGCACTTATTTTTCAACTCTCTCGAAGGGAAAACAATGACATATTTTTTTGATCTCCCTCCCAAGATTATTTCCACTTGGGAAGAGTTAGTTTACTGGTTCAAGTCCACTTATGGGAAGTCAAAGAGCCCAGCCGAACAATTATGGGAACACAATAACAATGTGTACAAGGACGGTGATACTATTAAGTCTTTCACCCTTTGTTTCACCAAGTTGTATAATCAAATTCCTGAACTTATTCGCCCCTAGAACCAAACCGATTTTATGAATTACTATAATGCTCTACCTTCCCCTTATCAACATAGGCTCGAATAAAAATATATTGACAATCTTGGTTCCGCTCTTCATACATGTCTAGAATATGAAGAGTAGCTAGAAAGAATAGGTCTCCCCAAGGGGGACTTGATTAAAAAAACGTATATGTCTTCCCTCCTACAAATTGTACAAGATATGAACAATCAGATGATAGCATACGAACGAAAGGGAAATTTCCATTCACTTACTCCTGACACATCATCTTCTTTCTCAACACCTTTTAGGAATTCCATTGAAAACAACTTTCAGCCCAAAGCCATCATGTCTCGCAGTTGGTGTAACTTTTGTGAGGAAAATCACGAAGAAATTACTTGTGAGGTTAATAAGAGTGTCAGAGATAAGATCATTGGAAAAAATCCTGAAACCACCATTGTTGTTCTAAATTGGGAAGAACTGGAAGATGTCATGATCATAAATACTAGGAACAAATCCTATGCTTCTAAAGGAAAATATGATCCCCTCGTACTTCTTCTAGTCCAAGCTCATCTTCACAAGATTCTATTGTACAAACTACCAAAACTTTTGATAGTCAAGGAATCCCCCCCCTGCCCTCTTCCCTCTTCCAAGTATAACATTCTCAACCAATTGGCTAATATCAAGTCCGATGCTACTCTTTTGTACATGGTTTCCATCCCTAAACAACAAAAGCATCTCAAGAATTTTATGGAAGGAAAAGCTTCCACCATAGCCAATCTCTCTGAAGAGGCAAAAGAAGAGGATTCCATTGTAAATAAAGTAGGTGTAAATAAATTTATACACCCTATAAAAAACCCTCCATTGTTCATTTCTGTAAAGATTATGGATAAATATCCCATTGTTTCCTAATTGACGGCGGTCCGGGTCCAAGCGTAATGCCAAAAATAATTATGGAAGAGCTAGGTTTATCATGTACTAATGAAAATTCTAGAAGCTTTCTCTCCTATAACAGTCTATAACAATCAACTATAGGTGAAATCAAAGATGTGACTTTAGTTCTATGCCCACATCTTGAAATAAGGACAACCCTTAACATCCAGGTAATTGACATGCCAGTAAGTAATTATTCTATCATTTTAGGAAGAGACTAGAAAGCCTTGACAGGTGGATATCTTTCTCTTGATGGGACACACTTATTTGTTCCTCAAAATGGAAAGAATATCATAGTCCCAAGGGAAGGAATAATTTCCCTGTACATAGAGAGCATTCCACAGCCTAACGTAAACTATGTCAAGGAAGATTTAGGAGTGTACTCCATATTTGTGGATGAGGGTGAGACTACCCTAGAAAAAATTAATCTGGAATATGGTATGTGGCATATGCACTTTGATGGCTCATGCTCCAATGAAGGTAATGGAGTTGGCATTATCTTATACTCACATGTAGGTAAAATTCACAAATTTTATTATAGGTTAGAATTTTCTTGCACAAACAATGTCACCGAGTTTGAAGCATTATTGCTAGGCATTGAAAATGCTTATAACTTAGGTTGTGGACACCTTACATGTTTTGGGGACTCTGAACTTGTTGTGAACCTTGTACGTAAAATCTACTCTCCTAGCAATAAGTTGATGAAACACTACACCTAATCTGTTTGGATTCTTATCTCGAACTTATTATCATTCAACATCACTCATGTTAAAAGGGAACTTAACTCAATGGTTGACACGTTAGCTATATTTGCAACATCTCCCACTCGACAACTTCTGCCTCAAAGACCTAATTGTACTTTTCAATATTTATATCGTCCTTACATTCCTGATAATGTAGAGTCATGGCAGGTCTTCCCTAGTGATTAAGGAAGCTGCGCTTTCATACAAAATGAACCATTTAAGCCCAAAGACATTATATCCATGGAAAAAAGAAAAAAAAATCAAAAGGTTTGAGTCCTATTGAAAGTTCATTTTCATCGAGTGATGTAGGCAACAAAGAAATCCATTAACCAAAATGAACCATTTAAGCCCAAAGACATTATATCCATGGAAAACAAAAAAAAATCGAAAGGCTTGACTCCTATTGAAAGTTCATTTTCATCGAGTGATGTAGGCAACAAAGAAGAGAAGTCAGAAAGGAAAGTGGGTGAAACCATTTCCTTGAACATTGGAACACCCGATTCCCCAAAGAACGTTAAGATAGGTGACCAATGTAATGATGAAGAAAAGCCTAAATTCAATGAGTTACTTCATGAATTTCAAGATGTTTTTACTTGGTCATATGAGGATATTCGTGTTTTTGATCCTGCTCTCATAAATCATGCCATTCCTATCAAGGAAGGGATAAAACTGGCTAGGAAAAATCAAATACCCATTAAGCCCATACTTGAAGCTACTATTAGAAAACAGTTGGAATTTTTTTTGAAAGATGGTATAATTTTACCGGTTAAATACTCTGAATGGGTTTCCAATTTGGTCCCTGTTCGAAAGACAATTGGTCAAATCCGATTTTGCATTGACTTCAATGCATTGAATAGAGCGAGCATAAAAGACCATTTTCCTCTTCCTAACATGGAAATGATTTTGCAACAAGTTGCAGGGTCACAAATGATGTCGTTACTTGATGGTTTTTCTGGTTATAATCAGATCAAGGTAAAAAGGACTAATAAATACAAAACCACTTTCACTACACATTAGGGCACATTTTCTTATGAACACACACCTTTTGGCTTATCTAATGTAGGTGCCACCTTACAAAGAGATATGCAAATATATTTGATGATATGATTGGTAGGATTATTTAGGTTTATCTTGATGACTTGACCGTTTATTCAAAGAACTGATTGTATCATTTTGGTCATCTTAGAAAATTTCTCATGCGATGCAGAAAGTTCAGAATTTCTTTAAATCCTTCTAAATATATCTTTGGCATTACCAAGGGAAACCTCCTTGGACATATTTTTTCTGATTCGGGAATAAGCATAGATTCCGAAAGGATCGCTGCTATTCTGAACCTTCTTGCCCCCACTTCCAAAAAGGAGGTTCAAGCCTTTATGGGCATTATCAACTTTGTTTGCAGATTTGTTCCTGGTTTTTCTTTAATGGTTAAACCAATTCATAATCTTCTATAGTAAGATCGCTCCTTTTCTTGGACTGCATATGTCGAGAATGATTTCGTAAGGATTAAGAAGGAAATCAGTTCTGCATTGGTTTTGGCAAAACCAGACTTTGAGAAAGATTTTATTATATAAACTAATGCCATTGAGGAAGCAGTTTATGCTATTCTCGTACAATGTGATGACCATAATAATGAAAAACCAATATCTTACATGAGTCAAATCTGATTAGATGATGAATTTTAGTATTCTTATATCGAAAAACAAGTTTTTTCTCTTGCTAAATCTGTGGAGAAATTTCGCCACTTTATCTTAGGCAAGCACACATAGGTAAAAGTCTCTTTGCCTGCTGTCAAGTTTTTGCTTTCACAAACTTATCTTTCAGAGAAGCTTGCATATTGGATTTCCAAGATCTAGGAGCATGATTTAACCATAAAGACTTCAAAAACAATTAAGGGAGGAGACTTAGCCCTTCACTTAACTCAACATGCTGAAGCAAGTGAAGAAATGGATGATCAGGATAGTCCTCTTTCAACACTATTTTATATTGAGAGTCAAACCCTTTCTATAGATGAACATCCTTGGTATAAAAATATAGTGTATTACTTGCAATATCAGAAATGTCCAGATAATTTAGATACTTGTCAAAAGAGAAGGCTCCATCTTGAATCTTCCAGATATATTATTTTAGGAGACTTTTTGTTTAGGAGGTATGACGATGATATATTACTTTGATGTGTGAATAATGAGGAAGAAAAGCAATTGTTACAAGAAACTCATGGATCTTCAGATTTTGTTATTCACATGGGTGGCCACTTTTCTGCTAAAACTATCACTTTTAAAATCATCAGAAAAGGTTATTATTGGCCTTCAATTTTTCAAGATTCTTATAACTTCTCAAGATCTTGTGACAAGTGCAAAAAATTTGTTTGGAAAGAAGGTATTTTTTCCATGCCTTTGCAACCTGTCCTCCCTGATTTTCCTTTTTCAAAATGGGGTTTGGAGTTGACCGGTCCTATTAATCCTCCATCTTCAGTAGGGATGGTTTTATCTTGACAGCCATAGATTATTTCACCAAATGGACTGAAGTTGTCCCACTTAAACACTCAAAAATCTCTTTCCTTGAAACTAATATTTTCCCTAGATTTGGCATTCCTTTATAAATTATTACAAATAATGGTCTCTCTTTCATTTCTGCTAAATTGAATCAATTTTTAGCTAAGTTGGGGGTCAAACATTTTACCTCATCATCTTATTACCATCAAGGAAATGGGCAAGCTGAATATACTAACAAAAATATGGTTAGGATTATAAAGAGGCTCATTGAAGATAAGCCTAATCAATGGAACACCCTCCTCACTTATGCCCTTTGGGCAGATCGCACTACTACCAAGGTAAGCACAGGTTGCACTCCCTTTCATCTTGTTTATGGTCAAGAAGCTATTTTTTCTACCGAGATGGAACTTTCTTCTCTATGGTTGATGCTACAGATAGAAGAATTAAATTCTTCTAATGTCTCTCAAAGGATAAATGCACTATTAGATTTAGAGGAACAAAGAATGTTTTCCTTGGAAAACATAAAGAGAAGACGTCAAACATAAAGAGAAGACGTCAAACCATAAAGAAATATTTCAACAAAAGATCAAAAGCTGTCAGATTTAAAGTAAATGGGAAATTCTTTCTTTGGGATTCAATCATGATGACAGAGGAAGACATTCGAAGTTTCAAAAATTATGGTTGGGTCCTTTTAAAATTTCTTTTGTCCTGAGCGCAAATTCTTATCTTCTAAAAGACTTGGAAGAGCGATTATTTTCCTATAGTACCAATGGTTCCCACTTGAAGCACTATGTGGAACCAGTTTGAAAGATGAATGGTGCATGGAATTCACTGTTGTATTATAGTTTATGTTTCATTGTTTTGATTTTTCCTTGTTGTTTTTCATTTTTTGATGTTTCAGTTATGTTGTTTTCCTTTTTGTTTATTAGAAATAAACTTTGGATCAATTTTTCCACAAGGATGCTATTCTGTAAGTATTGTTGATCAATAACAATCAAGTTACATGGTTGTCATGATGTCCCCCTTATACACATCACTAAAATTGCTTTCTGCTTCCAATATTGTTGTTGGATACATGATTAGATTTTCACCCCTACTTTATGCTATCCCTTTCTTACCTCCACCATGAGTTTCAAAAGAGCACACCAGAAAATTTTCTCCTTAAAAAAATAAACAATTTCACTATGACCAATCAAATTTTATGCATACAGGAACAAACCCCTCATACGTAACACTTTTCATGAGCTATTCCCAAAGTCCCGAATCATTGTTTTCCCCTTAAACTGCCTCACCCCCCCTATTGCATAATCGTTCTGGTAAATAATTCTTTGATCTACGGTTCACCTAGTCTGCAAAACCAGACATTCTGAGTTCTTAATCTATTGCAAACAGATTTCCCTATGGAGTCGTTAGTTTGTTGATGCTTGAAAGTGCATGATGAATACTATGCTTGCAAATGATTGCCAAGCTTTATTATTTAACTGTATTAATAATATACTAGTAGGTGTGACCCCCTTTTTTAACTTATGGCACTATGATGGATAAGTAGCGTTTATATTTTGGTTTCCTATGTGTTGGTTGCGACATAGTTTTCTACAACTCATTTGCTTCAAATCATGGTTAAAATGATTATGGTAATATGTGGTGGTTGGGTGATTAAAACATGGAGCTAAATGGTTTTGATGACCTCTCATGAAATATGTTATGTTGCCTTTTGGATGAAAGTATTATAGATTAGTTTTAATTTTTGATATGGTATATTGTTCATGGAAAAGGTTTGGGTGATCTCGACCCTTGCTACTATGGTTATGCACATTAGATAAATTTTGATTGCAATTGGGTTGATCTTCTATACAGTTGTCATTTGAGAAAATTTGATAGTGGCAAGGGGTGGTGCACTTTGGACTATCACGCACTTTGCAATTGTAATATGGCAAGTTGGATATTTGCTTGTATTAATGGTTTTTGAATGAGCTAGCTAGTGGGCTTGGTTCCTACTAAGATGTGAATGAGGATTTGAAGGGAGAAGCGACGTGTAGTAAAAGAACATCACTCAAACTCCCCTTGAGCCCATCACCCTAGTCATTCTTGCATTTTTGGCTCTGTTAGTTGTTGTTGGTCCCTTGTGCTCGGTCATGGAGGAAGTATACAACCTTGGTTTTTTCTCCTCGCGTAATATTTTACAGGTATGGGTTTTATTACTTTTCCATCCATGAGAATTTCTCTGTCCTTGAATCAAATGTTGGCTCTGGTTGCTCGTGGTCTGTGTGATTCATAAGTTGTTATGATGTTTTGGAACTGTGTATTTATGGCCTTGGTTTCCTGTGGTGGTTGTTCTGGGGTTGTTGGCATTTAAAATTTGGTCTCGTGGGTCCTTGTTGTGTGTAATCGTTCGTAGGGAATTATTGAGTAAAAATTGTTGTGGAGCTTGCTTTGCCTATGGTTTTGTATTCAAGTTTGGCCTCTCTGTTGAAATTGGTTATCATGGCCTTCCTAAACTCTGGGATTTGCAAATACCCTACCTATAAAGTGACATTACTGGTCTTTGTGGCTAGTGGACCCATGCCATATTTCGAGCCTATGGGTTTTTATGTGAACTATGATGAAAGATTAAAACATAATGTGCCTTTTCTTAGCAAAACCCTCATTTTTTTGTTTGCTTGCTATGATCTCACTCTCATTGTTGTGTCGTAAATGTTATACAGCATGAGAACATTGTTTCCCATATTTTGATGGGAGCACTATTTGTGTTTTTTTCCTGGGCACAAGTTTGTATTTGGTCACTCCTAATGTTGTGTTGAAGGAAGGGTTGGTTTCACTTTTTTTTTTGGAGGCTAAAGCCTGTTGTTGCAATTTTAGAGTGAAATTTTCATTCATGTAAGAAAAGTGCCATGTATGGTTTACTAAGAGCTTCATTACTGAAAAATTGTTGCTATGGGATGAGATTGTTCAGTAGAGGAAGCAATGGTCGGAATAACAGAGGCAGTGGAAATTGGAATCGAGGCCATAGGAGGCCTAGATTTTCTATCCATTTTGACATTGACCCGCAAGAATTGAACCATTTATTCCAAGATGGGTTCTTTAATTGGGTTGGTCATGCGATAATGCACCCTCGACTAGAAAGACACCCTTTCCAGCCTCAGAATATCCCCGACATTCCCATTCCTCCAAATGTGTCTTTGCAGCCTGAAGTCCTCGCAAATAACAGTTATTAAGAGATCGTTAACCAGCATGTCTCTCACCATCGTGGTTTGCCCACTATGTCCTTTCTTTTACCACCACCTGTTAATCCCAATGTCCAAATTTCTCGTGTTGTTTCGCTAGATCATTCTTCACATGCCAGTAAGAGATTGAAAATTGATATTTCCCAACCTGTGCAAGACAAGGGGAAAGAAACTGCCTCCCCTTCTTTTCCCTCCATTGATTCCTCAAAATGTTTATCTTCCCGCCTACATTTAAAAATGACTTATTGCATGTGATTAGCGAGTTACATCTCCAAGGGTCCAATCAGACATGGGCTACTTCAGAGAAGTCTAAGGGAAACAATGGTGAAAAGAGGAATATTTCCTCACAAAGTGGAAAATATGGTTTTAAATTATGTTTTATATGATTTCAGTTGATGATGAAAAAACTTAATGGTTTTCAGCATTTTTGGACAAGAGGCCTGTTGTGAGGGAAATCTCCCTACGGACTAGAAAATAGGGTTTAGACTTTGCATGCAAATATGACCGAAGAAAAACTACTTTCTACCTTCATCCCTAGATTTAAATCCTCTTTTCTTAGTAAATGCATGGAAAGATCAACCTACCTCGTTCCTGACGTTTTGAGGTCGATCCTCCATTGTACTTGATTACTTGTTTGCAATACTCCTTCCAAAGATGACCTGCATACAAGACAAACAACAACTATGCATTCATCCTACTTATATACTAATGGGTTAGAAATCCAAACATATACTAATCAAACTATAAAAAGTTCATGAATTGGGACGGGAAAATCATTTTCTTTATTACTTTGAATGAGTCAACTTACAAAAGTTGAGACTGGCCACTGCTCCGCGAACCTGATCCTAGGCTCCTCTTCGAATTTCCTCCAACTACTTTGCTTTGTATCTCCTTTGGCACAAGGAAAGGCTAAAGGGTTGGGACAATGGGAATACACAAATGGGTAGAGTTTCTTTGCTATATTTTTCCTCCTTCCAAATGGGACCCCTACCCGTTCTTTTATAGGTTAGAAGGAGCTAGGTATTTGGACGAACCCTCGGCCATGCATGGCTGGGAGTTTCAGTTAACTCACCCATATCTTTTGCGTTCCGTCAGAAAATTTCCTTTTTTTGTGCTTTTCTCAATCCACACGGGTTGTTTTAGGTCAGCCAACATGTACACACATGTAGTAATGGAGTAGGGTGCGTGGGCCTTTATAAAAGAGGTTTTTTAAAGAGTTATTCAACAGTGCTTTGGCAAAGAAGGGATATGAGATGGCCTAATGCCAGGTAAGGATGTGTGGTGCAATTTAGGGTTATAAAAGATGCCCCCTAATGTGTGAAGTCAGAAGAGCATCTGATGGCCGAAATACATTACCAATTTTTACTGATGTGCTGAACGATTGAGCCCAAGGATCAAGAACCGGGAGGCGCCGTCTACAAAATAACAAATGTCTCACCAAGGCGGGCATACCCATGCTCAAGATAAAATAGAATCATGGATACCAATCAAATACACTGTAGATCCATGTCATATAACTATATAAAGAGTATCCACGAACAATACACAGCGGAGCTACATCTCGAAATCGAAAACATATACATATAGAGTACCCATCTTCTAGAAGCTGATACGGCCTAATGGTTGGAGATGAGATCTTTAGAGCTTGAGAAACAACTTCAAAATATTCAAAACTCGGGTAGGAGTGTAATATGAGTGTATGACTGCACTACCCAGAGGTCTTTGACGGCTCGTCGGTCATGGTCTTGATAATCTTGATGATCAAACTGAAAGCTTCAGTGATTTTGAACAACGACTTGATTGGATGTTCAAGATGGCTGGGTATGAGGACAAGAGACATATTGCAGAGGGACCGACTCAGGCTTGGTGACAAACCTCCCTTGGATAATAGCACGACAAATGATGAGACTCGGGCAACATGGCATTAATCATAAGTCTATGAAGCAGGAGGCAATGCAAACTCTTCATATGTTTCGAAGGATAACCAAACGGTGGAGGACACAACTCTATATAGCGAGAAAAAGCTTCCTAAGGTCGTACTACATCCCATAGTCTGATGAACAAATAGACAGATGTGCTTTATCCAAGGGTGACTCATTATTCTGCCAATAAAGAAAATACTTTTCCCTTCCTCTTTTTGGGGNAAAGGAGAAACAAGTGTTGCAAACATACTAGCTCAAGGCACAAGGACAAGACTGATGTTCTAATAGAATAATACTCAGGAAAAATCCTCCGGGGGCCAAAGGTGTTAAGACGCCGAAGCAAACTGTTACAAGGTTGGCATATAAGGTACGCGAACGTGGTTAATAAAACACACAATGGTAACATCATTTGATGTAAGTTTAACGAGCCCAGAGAAGGTAAGCTCGATGGTTTTTCATATTTAGAGTCTGAAAAAACATAAAAGGAGACTCCATTGGGGTACCTTTTTTGAAGATAGACTAGTCGGTTCGAAAAAAGGGTAAACTAGCACCGATTAGACGTCGATTCAAAACCATTTTAACGAGTGTGACAAGGAAAAGATCACTCGACTATTAACTATGGACTTCGTTAGAAATTTTCTTCTAGACCAATTTAACGAGTGTGAAAGAATAAGGTCACTTGACAATGTTTTCAATTTTAGGGAGTCTGAAAAGAGCTTAACTATGGACTCTGTGGGGGTTCCTTCTTTGTAAGTTTAGTCCCTCAGGCTCAAAAAAGAGATAAAATTATACTTGAGAGTACTCTTCTATAGAGATGAAGTTCTATAGAGTATACCTTTGTTCGTATAGTTGACCGTCTGGACCAAAAAAGGGGCAAACTACCGTCGGACAAACGTGACTTCAAATTTCAGTTTAACGAGCATGAAAGGCCATAAGATCGCTTGGCAATCTTTTCATATTTAGAGGGTCTGCAAAGGACTTAAAAGAAGACCCGTTTTATTTTGGGAGTCCTGAGGGTGAGGTCAAGAGCAAAGAAGAATCATGCAAATGAGGCTCAAACTTGTATTCAGGAAAAACTGGAAGGACTCCCAAGCCTATAGTGTTGTAGAGACAACAGGAATACCATAATGCAACCATGATCTACCTAGGGCATCCATGTTTCGATAGGCTCTACCACCAAGTTGCGACACTTCTAAAGAAGAAATGATAGTTCCGTGTCACAATCTGATGGGATCGATCCTATGGAAAATGAAAAAGACAACGAGATACAAAAATTAGGGTAGAAACCTAACCTATATGCTCAAGTTGATCATCAATTTTTTTTTTATGGACCGTCAAAATTTACTCAAAACTCAAAAATATGTCCCAATACTCGATCAAATCCCTCCCATATAACTCCTGAATCGCTCTAAATGGTTTTTGGTATAAAGAAAATGATAAGGGAGGCCAAAAAAGTGAAAAAAACAGACCAAAAAGTCTATAAATAGACGCTGGTAGCTCATTATCACCATTGCTGATTTGAAAATTGACTTTGGAGCCAAAAGACCCCCTTTGATAAAAACGGTGATTCTGGGAGCTACAGTGGATGAAACGAACTTCTGTCTAGACCAAGTAAGTACAAACTCTTTTATCTAGCTATTCAATTCTTGATTTTTGCTTTTCATTTCATTTTTTGGGTGGGCGTCGACCTTTAAAAGGTCGGCCCTAGGTCTACGCGGGATGTCTCTGGACATGTCGCATGTACACATGGGCAGGGTAAAACCTGCCTATGTGTACACATGACTGTCACCTAGACAACATGTGTGGACCTCCCTTCATAAACAAAAAATCAAAAAAGAACTCACTCACCCTCTTGAACCTTGTTGTGTTGGCAGGATGTATGTCCAATGGAGGGAAAGGGAGAACGAAGAAGTTGGTGAGTTGGTTGCAGGAGATCCAAATTCCATGGCCACGTTAATGCAATGTGGTTTGCTAAAGTTCTTCCTATGTCCATTTATGCAGGCGCAACCGAGGCTATTGAATGCCTTGGTTGACTATTGGCACCCTGATGCAGAGGCTTTCATGCTAGAGGGGAAATCACTGATGCCCACCACCGAGGATATCTACTTTTTGACTGGCCTCTCAAGGAGAGGGGAACCAGTCAATTTCAGGACGTTTCCGTTGGGGCCGCATAACATAGCGGAACTGATAGCCCTGCACTGTGAGGCTAGGATAAACCATTTGAGCTCCCAGGTGTCCATAAGAAAGATCACTAACCTATAGCTGTAAGCGATATTATTGCTCATTAGTTGGATTACTGGTTTAGTGGCCTTGCATCAGGTGTCTCGTGCAGAGATGAACTATGTTGTCCAGTGCTTGAATGCACAAATTTTCGACTGGAGTACTACACTGCTGGAGTGTATGAAGAGGCAATTGACAGATTGTCGTCAGCGGACACAGAGGAACTTCAGGTTCAGTACTATTTTGTGTTCGTTCTTTTTCGAGAGAGTTCCGAGCTTTAGTCCTCTGGTAGTGGTACGAGGACATCAGGTCTCTTTTCCTACTGTATGTAGATGGGGAGTATTACTACCGCGATAGGGTGGTGGAAGGACCAACGAGTCCTTCGATGACGACTTTTTTTCATGTCTATCACGACAGATCCTGGTTATAGAGGACTACCCCTATGCCGGGATTGATTTTTCAAGAGACTCGGAGATACCAGTACCTCCTGGTGAGGAGCGAGGGGAGATGGGTAAGTCTCCACCTTTGTAGTTTTTTTTTGTTTTTGTTGTATATGTAATTTTTATGTCGTTTTTTTTATATATATAATTTTTTTTATATGCCATAGTATTTGACGAATATACGTTTGTTTCATGTAGATGTGGGACCAGTGCGACCTGCCGATTATGTAAGGAACAAGCATCGTCCTCGGCCAAGGGCCGCAACTGCCGCTACTAGGGGAGCAACAGTAGCAGGATACCTCCTAGCTGGGGAGGCTGAGAGGGTACTTAGACGAGTTGAGAGGAACTTCACTGCACTCACTCGCATAGTTCCGATGGCAGAGATTGAGGATCTGCCGCCATCCATGTAGCCTCATGTAGTGGGGGCACCTCGGATGTGGATCCAATTGTTTAGGCATTTAGCCCATGCTGTGGACCAGTATAATAGGGCCCATAGGCCGTGAACCTATTTAGACATTTTATTTGCCACGAGCACT
This sequence comes from Picea sitchensis, assembly GCA_010110895.2. NCBI lineage: Eukaryota > Viridiplantae > Streptophyta > Pinopsida > Pinales > Pinaceae > Picea > Picea sitchensis. The sequence continues at coordinate 8,261 of SNQJ01S0024817.1, read as the reverse complement.
ACTTTTATATATTTTTTGAGGGCATAATCCTTGTGACTCGTTATTGGTCCTATTTTTTAGGCGCTTGCATCCATCTATGTACTCTAGTTACTTTATGATATTATATATGGTTTTTTGGTCTTTTGTGTCTTATGGATCACATGTGCAAAAATGTATTTACATGCTTATGTCAATGTTCTTTCATATGTGTGAAAGATGCCAATCTAAAATTTAATTAGCTAGAGTATCTATAACTTGATTTAATCTCGTAAGAACATGAAAATATGTAATATAATCAAAGTTTCATTCCAAGAGATGTACCCTAAGGAATCGTCGGTGTAAAGTTGGATCATGAACCCGATACACTCTGTTTAACTGAAACACAACCAATTGAGCGTCGAGATAGACCCAGAGATGAGAAATACCCAATGATAAAGCGTCATGATGTAATTCAATAACTGCACTATACTCGGCAACATTATTTGTGGTGTCACCTAAGCATATACCTCCGGAGGATAACAACTGGCCCTGAGGTGTAAAGATTACCCAAGCTGCGGAGGCAAACCTCCAAGTGTGCTGACTAGCACCGTCTGCATGCCCAATGAACACCTCAGAATCACTTGACATCTTCCATATTGACGAAAGATAAAACACGTCCATAACATTTAAAAGAAACTAAAAAGTAGTAGTACAAAGACTACACATATGTTACAAAAAGTTACCCACCGTGACCTGCCTATGAGTAATACTTCTTGAGGTAGAGCCCATTTCTAGGCTCTGCCAAAGCATTCCCTTCAAAATCAACCAGACGATAGGTGCCCTTTTTTAGTACCTCTTTTATGATGAAAGGCCCGAAACACATGGGTTTGAATTTGCTTGCCCCCAGGGGGTCCTTATCTTGGTCATAGACCAGGACAAGGTCGCCTTCAGAGAAAATATGAGGATGAACGGACCTATCATATTGAAACTTGACCTTATGTTTGTGAGCCTCGTTGGCTAGGGCCGCCTCATGACACTTTTCATTGAGCTGCCCAAGGTATACTAATCGTTCTTTGAGTGGAGAAGTATCTGGCAATAATTGTACTACCAATTTTGGAGACAAGATATGACATTCGATGGGAAAGACTTCCTCTAGACCGTAAATGAGTTGAAAAGGTGAGAAACCGGCTGCAGTCTTAACATATGTTCGGTAAGCCCATAATGCCGAGTATAACATCAAATGAAAATTTGACTTGGCTGAGTTGATAGTTCACTATAGAATAGTCTTAATGGTTTTGTTTACAGCTTCCACCTGCCCATTAGCCTGGGGGTAGTAGGGTGATGAATGTTCTTTCCATAACCCAAGCTTTGATGTTAATTTGGTCATCATCTGATTCTAAAAGTGACTACCATGGTTAGTGACAATCTCCCTCGGGACACCAAACCTTGCTATGATCTGGTTGAATAAAAAGAGAGTTGCAGTCTCTCCATCATCTTTAAACATTGGCATAGCTTTGACCCACTTTGTGAAGTAGTCTACAACTACGATGATATAGCGGTGCCCACTTGCTGAAGGGGGGTGGCAAGTAGTGTAATCAATCCCCCACTTGGTGAAGGGTCCAACTGTGATGACGGGAAACATGGGAGCGGGATGTGACCTCATCTTTCGAGAGAAGATTTGGCATGGATGGCACTTCTTGACCGATTTGATACAATCTTTGATAAGTGTTGTCCCGAAGCAACCTGCTCATAGAATCTTTTGGGTTTTTTCCAACCTAGAAAAATGACCACCACAAGCTCTGGTATGGCAATCATTGAGCATGATAATTGCCTCCTCATGAGTACGACATTGACATAGGACGTAGTCTACACCTCGTCGATACAACGTATCATCGAGTTTGAGATAATTCTTAGCCTAATGGTGTATACACCGATTCTCATCACGAGAAGCAGAAGTGGGGCACTTCAAATTCCGGAGATAGATAAGTATATCTCTGTATCAGGGATCTGAAGATGTGATAAAAAATATATCTCCCCGGATAGGAGATTCTTCAAGCACAACGTCACCTGACTCAACCAGAAGTTCTGAAATAAGCTCTGCGAAGACCAGTGACTTTTTGGACTTTGCAGAAACGAAGTCTATGTCAAACTCCTGGAGGATGACTATCTATCTACTGATTTTTATACCTATTACCCATCGTGTCAACATGTACTAGAATGGATTCATGACAACAATGACGGTGGTCTTGCGAAACAAAACATAATGGAAAAACCATTGAACAACATGAACTACTACCAATGCAAGTTTTTCGATATGAGAATAATTGAGTTCTAGTCCTACGAGGCCTCAACTCAGGTAATAGATCATGTATTCTAAGAACAAGTCATCTTCCTGAACTAAAACCATGCCAATGGTTGACTCTATTGCAGCCAGATATAATAAGAAATTGTTGTTATAGTTAGGTAGCCAGAGCAAAGGAGAAATTGTGCAGGCATGTTTTAATGCGTCGAAAGAGCATTGAACAACATCGTCCTAGTAAAAATGAACATCTTTCTTCAGTAAGCGCATAAATCCCTTGGTGATTTTGGCATAGTTGGCGATGAAGCGTCGTAAAAAGTTCGCCTTGCCTTGTAGACTTTGAAGTTGAAGGATTGTTCGTGGGGGGGGAAACTAGATTATTGCCTCCACCTTGAGAGGATCGACCATGATCCTTGTTGTGGATACGATGAAACATAACAAATATCTTGACGTTACGCAGAAGATGCACTTGTTTGGATTCAAGCGAATCCAGAAGTAGCGACAATGTTTGAAGATAAGTCTAAGGTGTGTGGGATGATCCGTTCTCTTGTGAGATCACAATGCTAACTCATATAGATAGGCATCGACTATATGATTGAGGTCATGGAAAGCAAAAGACATGGCCCACTGAAAGGTTTCTCCAGCATTTTTAAGACCAAAAGGCATCTTACGATATGCGAATGTACCCCAAGGACAAATGAATGTCATTTTGTGTTGGTCTTCGGGTTTGATTTGTATTTGATTATATCTCGAAAAACCGTCCATGAAAGAAAAGGCTTCACAACCAACACATTCATCAATGATCTGGTCAATGAATGGTGTTGAAAAATTATCTTTGGGACTTTCCTTGTTCAAATCACAGAAACCGGTACATACACAAATCATGCCTTGTTTTTTATTGACCGACACAATATTTGACACCCATTGAGTCAAATGGATAGGATAGATAAAACCTTCCTTTAGCAATTTCTCAACCTCAACCTTAATGGTTGCTTCTTTCTTAGGATTAACTAGACAAAGCTTCTGCCAAACAGGCTTGGCATCAAGATACATTGTGATCTCATGTTCAACTATTTTTGGATCGATACCTGGCATTTCCTCATAAGACCAGGCAAAAACGTCGTGGAATTCTTTGAAAAGATTTGTGTAGATTTGAATCTCTTCGGGGGAGCAATCCTCTCCGACGAAGATGTTCTCCACGATGCTTGGGTTTCAGGAGATGTTGATTGGTATAGTTTCAGCGATAGTTTCCATATTACCCTCAGCATAAGTTTCGTGTGTAGCTAAGAGATTAATAGGGCACGACTAATCTCCCATCATGGTTACGGTGAATTCTCCTACTTCGATTCGGCTTAACTCTAGGAGAAAATATGATCTGTGATGAAGATATTCCCAAGGTTTGTCCGGACTAGTCATTGCTTTGATTACTACTTCATCAGAAGGCAAGACTAAGTCTAATGAATCAGTGTTAGTGAGAGAACCCTGAGCCCAAATAGCCTCTAGAAGTGGATCTAACTCTTGTGCAGGAGTCGGATCAGTGTTAGCTAAATCTTGTTGAACTAAAGAGTACGCTACTTCAGCTACAGACAACGGCATGGACATGCCCAAGTGCCCTGTCTTATCCATCGTGGCTGATGGGGAAGGAAGTATCCAGGGATCCTCGAAGTAAGTCGTGCAGAACAACAAAACTTGAAAAATCTCAACCTTATGGTGATTGGATATAAATTTGATGTCACCGTGAGGGGGTGGGAAATTGAAGGTACCCATCAAGGATGGGCACAAACCAAATCCTACGTTAACGACACCTGGTTGAGGATTATCAATCATCGGGACCGTGGATGCCCCCAAAGCAGGGTCGGGTCTGGAGAAAGACAATTGATCGATGGTCACTATCCGACCCTCATGTGGAAACAATAAGACTCAGAAAACTGTAGCAACCACAGCTTGCATAGCATAAGTCCAACTCCTTCCTAACAAGAGGTTATAATTGAGGGGAGCATCGACTACCTCTACTTCAACACACATGGTCTTCCCTCCTAACTGCACGGGGAAAGAAGGAAAGATGCCATGTGGTCGGAATGAACGATCTTCAAAAGTAGTGAGGAGAGTAGGTGATGGAGACAAAACGGGATGGCCAATGGCCTTCCAACATGCCAACGACATAACACATGTCGAGGCACCCTCATCAACCACTGTGCGGAAGATATTCCAAGTAAAATTTTTCGTAGGATAAGCCACTACTATCAGAAACACTACGTGGTAAGGCAGACAAGGTTTTAAGTCGGTTGTGTCTAACATGATTGTACCTGGATTACAAGTCTCGGTAGAACCTAAAGTGGTTAACAAGGCTTTCCTCTAAGAAGGGTAGCTTTGGAGGAATTCCAAAGCGGACATCGCACAGGGGGTTTGTGATAAATCCTCCACCATAGAGTAGTTCTGGGAGGCCCTTGCATTTGGGTTATGAGAAGCTTTTTTAAATGCACCTTTTGGAATGCGTGTCATTGTTTCTCCTAATGTCTTCTCAATCTGTAGAGGAAGAGCTGGGAGGTCGGATTCTTTACCCTTCTCAGAAGCGCTTGGTTTACTATAGTCATGCGCTCTAGTCGATATAAAAGCATCACCCCTAACCATATATACGTTTGCGGATGCAAGGTTGTTTGAAGGCGGACATGGTTCTTGGATGCTTCCTTATGTGCTGTTGTTGCTGCATGACAAATTTCTGGGCCTCTACAAGTCAAGGACATAGATGGGTCGGGTGGTCTTCCACGCACAAGTTGCATGGATACCTCGCCTTTCATTTTTCAGTGTTGTCCCCGCCAGCATTATCAGTGGGTTTTTTATCACCCTCCCCCTTATTTTGTTGTTTTTCCTTCCCTTTAGGTTGTTGGGTGGCCTTTGGGTTAGTCGACTGCACTGTGTGTACCTCCGACATTTTTGTAGGGGGAGCAGCGAAAGAAGTAGTTTGCCTGGTTGTTGTGTGTTGTATAGATAACTGCTGCAACTGCTTCGTCAATTGATCAACGGGATTTGTTTGTGCTGAACCTACAATACCATCGGCATGTGGTCCAACTCTCTGTCTACTTTTATCTAGTATTGAACATGGCGCATCTGGAAAGATGTTGTATAATAAACCGACCTGAGAATAGATGAGCTCAAACTGTTGAGCCCTCATGATGGCGTCTTCTTCGGAGAAAACTCCCGACATCGCAATGTCTTTGGATAACTATGGGACCAAAGACTTAAGGAACCACTCAAGCAGGAATGCTGGTGGGACTGGTACCTTGATTAAACTCTTCCAGTGTCTCCATTCTCGGATGTGATCAGAGATATGGTCCATTGTTGTCTATTTGAAATTGGCGAGCAGCTCTGTGCCAGCGTCGTATCTCATAGGTAACTAGAAATGGTTCAGGAAAGCTATCGCCAGTTCACCAAAATAAGAGTATCTTGAGCGATCGAGCTCAATGTACCATTTCGCGGCACTCCCAATGAGAGTACGTTGAAACAATCACAATTGTACGGAGTCGTCTTTCAACGAGTTATATGAGCACCAAAGATGGAAGGTAGTCACATGATCTCCTGGATCCTCGTTAGGCTTGGCTTCGAACTTTGGAATGTCTGAAGGAAACTTCGTCGGCGTAGGAGTCCAATGCGGATCGTGACAAATAGGGTCATTCAACAACCTCGTCAAATATGGCAAGTGCAAAGTCGCCAGAAAGGGAAGTTTGGGTTGTTGGTGATAACCTGGGAAAAAGGGGCCTGGAGTTTGACTGGCACCAGGTTGCCAAGAAAAGTTTGGCTGCTTGCCTGGACTCTGGCAGAAACCATGGTCCTAGCCAACGTATGGATTTTGCATATGTGGAGACATCATTGGCTGATTTCCCAAATAGGACATAGATTGTTGGGTAGGCATTATATTCGAAGGACTTTGGGAAGGATTACCCCATGCCGGTCCCGTGGGGATAGGCATAGTAGTTTGGTCGGGGTTCCATTGATTGTGGAAAGAATTACCCTAGATCAGCATTTTGGACGAGGGAATGGATCCTTTCCCTGAATTCCAAGGTCCTGCTAGGTTTTCCCCCTGTGCAGGAATAATACCCTGTATAGGAGGAGATTGTCCAAAAATAGGGTTGCCCCCAGTCGGGAAAGCGACTGACGAGAAGGTAATGTTACCAAACATTCCATTCAAAGAAAACGGTGTCGAACCTACCAGCATACTATGCGAAGGTGGTCCTTGACTCCCTGCTCTAAATAAACTATTGTGTATAAGCTGCCCGACAGATGGTTGATGCGAGTCACTGAGTGAAGGGGACGAAGGAGGGATATGACCTCCTCTATAAGGGAAAGCATTAAAAGGAGAAGGAGTGCCCCCCATGTGACCTTGCAAAGGAGCGCTAGAGCTCCCTGCCCCTAGACCTAAATTCTGTAAAGTGGAGTAAGAAAGTACAGGACTTGTACCCGAACTAGGTGTCCCGTATGAGAATGGAGGGTCTATTGCACTTGGTGTGATAGGGGTTGTGGCCGCCACCAAAGATGAGGTCAGACCACTATGCAATGTAGAAGTGTTCGAGACCATGGTGGCTCGGACCGATGATGGTGGGTTAGGAGGTGAAAGCTCTCCAGTGGTGACAACCATGGTGGGAATTGAAGAATTCCCAGAAGGAGTAACAACATTTGTTTCCATTGCTGTGTGAAACACTGTCTAGAGCTCGTAAAATTGAATTGGTACGATGAAAGGTGCCAATAAATCAGTGGTTAGGGTTTCAACCAGGCCAAGAGCGATTTCTTCAAGGTCCAAAACAGTTGATTCCTCCGGGGGTTGGTCGGGCACAATGGCTTGTAACCTAGTCGCTTCAAAAGACCCTTGTTGGTCTAGATTTCACCTTAATGGTAGCAGGGGTGGCTCCAGTGTAACCGGTAGCAAGCCAAGAATCCTTCATGACCAACGGAGCTCGTGATCCTCCACTTTGTGAGAATATCAAAGACACTCTAAGGTAGTCTAAACGTTCAAAAGTAACACACACTAAAAAAGGTCCCTAGAAGATAAGACAAGAAAACACTAAATTAATTGGAAGAACAGTTACAACAACCAACACTAGAGAAACTTACCGGTGCAAGTGCAACTCGAACACGGAAGCACCCTTCGAGTATACTTTGCAAAGTGTGGCCTGATGTCTATCCTAGGTACCATAGTATACCCTTGCAGTCACTTGTGTATGTCCCTAAAAACGATTGGCAACTAGGTTGCCAGTGCACGAACAGTCACCAGGCGAGTACAGTCGAAAGTCGGGTAGACCACAATGAGCAGGGTATCGAGCCCGAAAACTATCAAGGGAATCAAGAGAAAGTGTTCTGGAAGACAACTGAGTACCTCGAACGGATTCGAGACCCACGAAGCCCCGTGGAAAATGAAAATGATGGAATCCCAAGACAAGCCCTCTATATGTGTTCTCCACTATGATTGGTCCAGCTTTGGAGGGGTTATCTCTGCTACCTTTCCGCATGCGACCTCTTGTTTATCCCCTGTGTTAGAGGGGGGTCCCGGATAGCTTTCATGAAACTAGACGTAGACACTCCCTAACTCAGACTCCAATGTTTGATTTTAAATGGCCTTGAAGAGTTTCCTCTCCAACCTAATCAAAGGCCCTAATCCTGAACTAGTTGGTGAACCTTACAAACACAAAAGTCTAGTAGATTTTTAAATTTAGCGTTAATTTTATGGCTTTGTCTTACGTCAAGGGGTATGAAAGTGAAACTAATGATGTGAAAAGACGAAAGCAAGAAATGAATAAAAAAGATGGAAACAAAACTTTTACTTAATGCAAAATTTCAACAACTTTTTGAAATAAATATTTTTAATTTTCTAAGATTTTGGACAAGAAACTCAAAAATATTTCACTTGACTACAAGCTACTTATGATCTAAGTAAACTGCAAAAACATATGAAATAAATGACTTTTCCCTGGCTAATAATGTGGAACACACTCTTCAACCAAATAAGAAAATG